>APFE030098688.1:42806-90745 GCA_000404065.3 Pinus taeda | reverse complement strand
AAGTTGGATAGTAAATCTGAAAAGTGCATCTTTATTGGGTATAAGGATGGTTTAAAGGGTTATAAGCTTTGGAACCCAGTCACACGGAAGGTTGTGTATAGTCTAGATGTGGTGTTTAGAGAGGTGAAAGATGTTACCAAACATGAAGTCCAACCAAAGGAACCTGTAAAGATAGAGTTTGAACTAAAGAAGGAAGAATCAGACTCTGTAGCAGAGGAGGAATCAGAAGATGAAGAGCCACAAACTCTAGCTGTGAGAAGATCAGCTCGAGAAAGAAGGTAGCCAGAAAGGTATAGCCCATTTGTTTTCTGTTCAAACTTTTCTTTGTTTGTTACTGATGAGGATCCCAGAACTGTGAAGGAAGCAGTGGATTCAGAGGATGGAAAACTCTGGAAAGAGGCCATGGTTGATGAAATGGCATCTTTGCACAAAAATGAGGCTTGGGATCTGGTGGAGTTGCCGGCTGGAAGGAAACCCATTGGCAGCAAATTGGTGTTCAAGAAGAAGACAAATGCAGAAGGGAAGGTGGAGAAATACAAAGCTCGGTTGGTAGCAAAAGGTTATTCCCAGGTGCCGGGAATTGATTTTGGTGATATTTTTTCTCCTGTTGCCAAGGTAACTTCTATTAGATTACTTTTATTTGTTTTTGCTGCTTTTGATTTTGAGATAGAACAGATGGATGTGAAGACAACATTTCTTCACGAAGATTTGGAAGAGGAAATCTACATGAAAAAACCTCAGGGATTTGCGGTGGAGGGTAAGAAAGAACTGGTATGCAAGTTAAAGAAGTCTCTGTATGGGTTTAAACAGTCACCAAGGATGTGGTATCAGAAATTTGATACATTTATATGGGGGCTTGGCTTCACCAGAAGCAAAGCAGATTGTTGTGTGTATCTTAAATTAATTGGTGACCGTGTTATTTATCTGTTCTTGTATGTGGATGATATGTTGCTGGTTGGAAATGACAAAGAAATTATCCAGGATTTGAAGACCCAATTGTCTCCAAATTCGACATGAAAGATCTCGGTGCTGCAAACTATATTTTGGGCATGGAAATTAAAAGAGATCGGGCAAAGAGGAAGCTCTGGTTAAACCAGAGGAAGTATGTCGAGACAATATTGCAGAGGTTTAATATGCAGGATAGTAAACCGGTGAAGGTTCCTATTCCTGTAGGTGTGAGGTTATCTGCTGAACAGTGTCCCAAGACACAAGAAGAGGAAGAGGACATGTCCCGTGTTCCATATGCAAGTGCAGTCGGTAGCTTGATGTATGCAATGGTCTGTACTAGACCAGACATTGCACATGCAGTGGGAGTATTGAGCAGGTTTATGTCAAAACCAGGGAAGGAGCACTGGACAGCAGTGAAGCGGGTTTTCAGGTATTTGCGTGGCACTAGTGATTATGGTTTGTGCTACCAAGGAAGACCAGGATGGACAGAGTGTTGGATATCCGTGGCTTTGTTGATGCAGACTGGGCTGGAGATCTGGATCAGAGAAGATCTACAAGTGGGTATGTGTTTAACCTATTTGGAGGTGCAGTCAGTTGGATGAGTAATAAACAATCTGTAGTGGCACTATCAACTACAGAGGCAGAATACATGGCAGCCACTCATGCAAGAAAGGAAGCAGTTTGGTTGTAGAGATTGTGTTCAAGTATGGGTTAGTACAGGGAGCTATAAGGATAGACTGTGACAGCCAAAGTGCAATTTTCTTGGCAAAGAACCCTGCTTATCATTCAAAGACAAAGCACATTGATGTTCAGTATCACTTTGTGAGGGATATGATAGAAGACAAAAAGGAGTTGCTGGTAAAGGTGGACACTTTGAAGAATACTGCAGATGCATTGACAAAATCTGTGAGCTCTGAGAAGTTCTCTTGGTGTAGAGAAACAATGGGCGTTCAGGGCTGGAAAAATGACTAAGCTCTCCTATGCCCCCCTGTGGAAAGAAAACAACAAGTGGGAGATTGTTGGGTTGTGTTATATTCTTTCCACATAGTTAACAGGGGGTTTGAGGGGTACCCGTAACCCCACTTTATGGGGTCCGGGGCAGCACACCAAAAAATTTTGGTTTTGGACCCTATGTTAGGTTGGGCGGACCCACCTATGGTTTTGTGCATGATTTTCGCACATGTTTTTTGGACGCGATGGTTTTCAGTCCATGGTATTGGATCTATGGTTTTGTGCATGATTTTCGCACATGTTTTTTGGACGCAATGGTTTTCGGTCCATGGTATTGGATGTTTTGGCATGTATAAATATGTATTGTAACATTGAAAGGAACATAATGAAAAATCAAGCTGGTAGTCCCAGTTTTTGGATCCAGTGAGAAATCTTTGTGTATATGTGTTTTATGTGTTATGCTCTCACATTTTTATTTTTCATGTGATTTAGAATTCGTATGCAGGTAATTTATGTATGAGGGTAAAACCTACACATGGATCACCTAATATAAAATATAGATAAATGTCATTTGGTTGCACGTAAATAAAGAAAATACACAAGTTCATAAAAATAGATACATAATTACTTCACATATCTTTTATTACTTTAGATCTTCCTTATACAAACTTTCAGGACCCTACGCACACAACTGCAGGGACCCACACACTTAGATGCAGACTTACCAAGGTCTTTATGCACTCAATTGTAGGAGCCTTCCCCTTCACCTAAATACAAGAATATCTACAAAATTGGACCCAAATGTATTTCATCGATCAATTTCTTTATTTCCTTAGGCTCGCTAAGACACCTTTGTGAAAATTTATAATCCTCAAGGAACCCCTACTGGAGAAAATATGAATCTAATTCAGCTACTTGATTTTTAAATTACATTCACCAAGTTATTATTCTAAATAATGAAGCAAATTACTTCTGTAGCCTACACTAATTAAATATTTGATCTCATGAAACAGAAAATAGAGAAAATAATAAGATACATAGGACACACTTATTTTTGGACACAATAGTCCCCGAAAAAAACCAATGCAGCAAAACTGGTGCAATAGATCTAAGTGTTTTATTATTATTCATGAGAAATATCTGAATACAAATCTATGATATTCATCTAGCAATCCTTTACAAAGAAAATACTGGAAGAGAATATGAGTGAGTTTTACCTCACTTCACCTGGCAGAATTATGGTTGATCTGGTACAAGACTACCTAACCTTGGTTATTTTTGCATCACCTCTTTTGCCCTCTTTGTTAGCTTTCCCGAAAATTCTAGTTGTTCCCAGTAGTTATAGATTCTGTGCTTTGAGTCATATTTCTCAGCTGCTCCAGCAGTTATAGATGTTCCCGACAGTTCCAACTTCTACCCTCTGCGTCACCTTTCTCGGTTGTTCCTGGCGGTTCTAGTGACTACCCTCTGCATCACATTTCCTGGTTGTTCTGGTAATTCTTTGCAGTTTCGACTGCTATTAGTAATTCCATCTTCTATGTCTGCCTCTTTGTTAGTTCTCTCCGCCTCTCTGTCAGTATTTTCCAGGAAGTCCTTCTCCTAGATTCTCACTACTCCTCTTTTGTAGAATGATCACTTAATTCGAATTCCTTAGCAAACCCTACATTACAAATTGAATTCTTGATCACTTTGTTCTCTTCGTGTGTGTTTCCAAATGAACCCCAAGCCTCCATTTTATACTTTTCATGTTGAGTCCTCAACGAATAATATTAAGTCTTTAATCAACAGCTAATATTAAAACATGACTTGATCCACCTTCCAGATCATTCTCACCCATATTTTGATTGATACCCATTAATATTTTAATTTTCCTAAGTTTAGACTTAGGAATCACATTAAAAATATTAATTATTTTAATAAAATACAATCCGAGTGAAATTTCACCAAATGATTTCTCAGTTCTTTAGAAACCATGTTCCTTAGCCTCTTCACCAATTTGCAAGGCTAGAGCACTCCCGATACTACAAAAAAGTAACACTCCCTCTTAGCGAGTAAAGTGCTCTAGAAACAATACCCAACTGCATGTTGCTCTCTCTTTGAAGCACCTCCTTTCCACACTATTGCTACCACCAACATTGTGCTACTACTCCTACTATATTGCTGCCCATGACACTGCCATTGCCACTGCTGCATCTATACTACAACTCTCTCTCAAACACTGCATCTGCTATGTTGCTAACACTATCACTGTTAACACTGCATCTGTACCACAACTCATTTTCTGAGAGAAGAAACTAAGAGCATCCCAAATTTTTTGAACTTAATTGTGTTCAACGTAATACAATGAATGTTGGAATATGACTATTGTTGATTATGACCTTCTAAATTTTCTGCGCTGCTACTGACCCCTGCACTGTGCCAATTGCACTGCTGCCAACCTTTCTCTGCGTTGATCAATCTCTAGCCTTGAGCTACTACATCTACCCTCCAGACACTCCACTACATCATCTGAAACTACTTCCATCTTGCTGCTGCTGAACCTTGCGCTCCCGTAGCAAGGAATTAATCCAAGAGGTGGACTCCTCAAGGATCCTACCCACATGTAGTCGTCCTAACTATAACTCAATATCACCCCATCTCCCTCCTAGAGATGCATGGGCAATCATGGCATACTCTTCCTTGTCAATATTCATGGCTACAACCTTAGGATCATACTTCTCATCCCTATCCTTTTGCTTCAAAGGACATTGAGATGAATAGTGACCCATCTCACCTCATTTGAAACATTTCACCTTCAAAATGTCCTTCTTTCACTTCTGCTTCTACTATCCCTTCGATGCTACAATTGTGTTTTCCTCCTCGTCCTTCATCTTTGAGCCACTCCCACTTCTTCCACTGAGGTTGACCTTCACTATGTCCATCCTTAACTCCTCCTGTTGAGGAGACACCCACATCTCCTCCCATGAAGGTAGTTTTTCTTTGCCCAATATGCTTCAGATGAAAACTTGCCATTCATCTAGGACTCTATTCAAGGCTATACTCACCATCATGGTTGGCTGAGGAGTGGACCCCGCAGCAACAAGATAGTCTCTAGTGTCCTGAAGAAATTGAAGATAGAGGTTCACCCCTCCTCCCTTCTGCATCCAATTCCGCTGCAACTTCTTCTCTAAATACATCTTCCATTGTTCATAAGAGCCTTCATATAGAGAAGACAAAGCTTCCTACATCTCATGAGATGTCTCCTTTACCCTCAAGTGTGAGACCACATGATCTTGAACTCCATCGAGAATCGCCCTCCTTGCCTTCCCTTGCTTAGCCTTGTATTTCTTCTTTTGATCGTTGTCAGCGGGAATAAATACAACACTCTCGATGTAGGCCTCGTGGTCATATTCCTCCAGAACAAATAAGATTCTAGTCTTCCATCTATCATAGTTAGAGGCTCCATCCAACCGGTCTTGAAATCTGAGCTCATGCGATGCCATCTTACCCAACTGTCATACTGACTCCTCTAGTTACTGCTTAGCACAACTATCCGGCAAGTGAGAAATTCAAAGTTTCTCGCAAAAAGTTCTATGAGGATAAAATTCCCCTTCTATGTGTCTTTGTTCTTTTCTAGCATATTTCTTCCCTGGAAGACACTGTGCTCTTCTAGCAATGTGATGAGGCTCTGCATCACTCCCTCTGCATATGCAAGCTCACAATTGAGAAATCGTACCTCTCTGTCGACTCACTCAAAGAGAGATTTCTTCAAATCAACTTCCTGGAAAGTACTACGTACTAATCCCTCCAAGGGGATTCAATCTTCTTCCAAGTGCAGCTTTCAACCTCACTATTTGGTATTGGATTTTCTCTTCTTGTTTCAAAATCAATCCTCTGATATCATGTGAAAATTCTTAATCCTCAAGGAACCCCTAATGCCCCAAATCTGAATCTACTTCACCTACTTGATGTTTAAATTACATTCATCAAGTTGTTCTTCTGAATATTGAAGAAAATTAATTTTGCAGCCTACACTAATTAAATATTTGACCTTATGAAACAAAAAATAGAGAAAAGAACAAGATACATAGGACACAATTATTTTTGGACACGATGGTCCCTAGAAAATCCCAATGTGGGAAAACCAGTGCAGCAACTCTGATGGTTTTTTTATTATGTAGGAGAAATATATGAATACAAATCTAGGATGCTCATCTAGAAATCCTTTACAGAGAAAATACTAGCGGAGAATCTGAATGAGTTTTACCTCACTTCACCCTGCAGAATTTCAGTTGATCCGACATAACAGTGGCTAACCTCGCTTATTTATGCATCACCACCTCAGCCCTCCACATCATCTTTCACGACTATTCCAGTAGTTCCCAGTAGTTCTGGTTGTTCCCAACAATTCTGACTTCTGCCATTTGCGTCAACTTTCCCAATCATTTCGGCAATTCCCAGCAGTTTCAGTTATTCCTGGTAGTTATGGCTTCTACCCTCTGTGTCAGCTTTCCCTACTATTCCGATAATTCCTGATAGTCCTAGCTTCTACCCTCTACATCATTTTTTCCAGTTGTTCTAGCAATTCCTATTGTTATTGGTAGTTTCGGCTTATGTGTCTGCCTCTCTGCTAGCTCTCTGCGCCTCTATGTTAGTATTCTCTAGGAAGTCCTTCTCTCAGATTCTCATTGCCCCTCTACTGCAGAATTATCACTGAGCTCAAATTTCTTAGCAAACTCTTCCCTAGGAATTGAATTCTTGATCAATTCATTCTCTCCGTGTGTGTTTCCAAATGAACTCCAAGCCTCCATTTTATACTTTTCTTGTTGAGTCTTCAACCATCGATATTAAGTTTTTAATCAACGACCAAGATTAAAACATGGGTTCATCCTCCTTGTAGATCATTCTCATCCATATTTTGATTAATACCCATTAATGTTTCAATTTTCCTAAGTTTAGACTTAGGAAACCCATTAAAAATATTCATTATTTTAATAAAATACAGCCCGGATGGAATTTCACCAAACAGTTTCTAGGTTCTTTAGAAATCATGTGCCTTAGCCTATCCACCAATTTTAAAAACTAGAGCACTTACGATGCTACCAGAATCTAACAAAATTCTTATACACTTTTTTCTTACAATACCATAGCTTGCAACCCATGGGCGGATCTCAAAACAATACCAAAATGTGAGAGGTTTTGACATTTCTGCAACCCCTTGACTTCTATTTGACACGTGTTCTAAGTGCTCCTCTCCTCACAATGCGGATACTTATAATATTTTAACAAATTTGACCAAGGTGACCCCATTCCAACACCATTTTGGAACAAGATTGTGATCCCTTCCTTCCCTTAGTTGCTTGCCACTCCTGACATTGCCATATAATATAAAAAAATACACAATTTTTTTATTTGAAGTGATTTTTTCATGAATATAATAAATTCATGTTTTTATGATGCAAAATATCAATGTAAGTTCAAAATTCATATATACAATATGAGTCATGGCTCATGACATAACAATCAAAATAATTTTCTTTTAATGTTTCTAACGCTAAGGCTGCCCCAACTTTAAGGAAATTAAAGTTGTCAAGTGTAAATTTAGGATCATGCTTTGTCTTAAGTTTGAAACAACCAATTGGATGTGAGATATATGTTGTCCAACTCAGTTTCCCCACAATGCATGCCTCAAGTAGTGATAATGTTGAAAGTTTTTCTCTTAAATTTTACTTTTGTAGATATTAGATATTAACTAGAAGAAAGAAAATAATCAAAATATTATAGAAGCAAGCCTCAAGTTTCTCACTCATTATCCACTAAATTGAAGGTCAAACATTGCAGTGGATAAATACATGACTCTTCAAGCATTTTTATACTAATTGGTTGCGCATTTTAGAGTGGATTTTCTTGGTCATTTTTCATTTTTTCTTAGACTGGAAATATTGCAAATATCATATAAATTGCACTTGTAGCTATGACATCCATTTTTCTATTGAAGTACCAAAATTTGATTCATTTATCCATATCTAATGCGTATAAATATAGATTTATAGGCCTTAGTTCATATGTTTTCTAAGCTTGGAGGGATGAATAGAAAACAGTAAAAAAAATCTGACCATAAATTAGTAAAATAGGATAAGTTTTGGGTTACCTATTGGGGCTATCAGATTTCTCATGGATCTATGTATTCAAACTTGTTGACCTATTGGAAATTGGTCGAGCACATGTCGATTAGAGTGTGAATTGGAAATATGTATGAGTCAATGTGAGCGATACTTTTCGGTTATGAGTTTGTATTGGATTTGCATTCACTCATCTTGTTTTGGTGGATGGGTTGGGTCAAAGTCAACATATCTGATAATAATGATATATTTAGAGAATCCTTGAGGTTTCACTATATTTTTCAATGTTACAGTTCTGAGAATATTTTAGAGAAGGAGACTGTGAAGCCTCATATTATGGGGTTGCATTTTGATGAATGAAATGCCTACCTATGAGAATATATGGAGTAAGAAGCACAATTTATTGGATGTTTTTGTTAGATTTAACCACAAGATGTATTGGAAAAAGAAAAGGAACTTAATCATGTGCATTGCCATGGTGAGAATGTGATTTACACAAAGATGAAGTTGAATCCCATAGAATGCACAAACATCCAAAGAAGTCTATATTATCTATCTTAAATGTGAAATAGGTTGCAAGGAAGTCAAGTAAACTCGAAACTGCATCAACTAGTATGGATACCAACATGATACTAATAGTGTAGTATAAATAGGTGAACCTTACAAATGAAACGGATTGGAAGGCTGAAGGAAGTAAACTTAGAATTGCACCAACTATTATGGATGCCAAAATTGTGTTGATAGTAAAATAGAATACAAACATATCTTAGAATATGAAATAGGTTGCAAGGAAGTTAAGTAAATTAAAAATTGCATCAACTACTATGGATGCTGACACCATGCCTATATGTGGTAGAATATTAGTAGACCTTACATATGAGATAAATTGCAAGGAAGTAAAGGTAAACTAAGAACTGCATCGTTACAGATGCTAAATTTGTAGTAGAATAGAGGCATACCTAATATGAAACAGGTTGTAAGGAGGTAGGGCAGACTTATAACTACACCAACTATTAGGGATGCCAACATCATGACTATATGTAGTAGAATTGAGGTGGGCCTTACATAATAAATAAGCTACAAGGAATTCAAGTAAACTTAGAATTGCATGTGCAGTGAACAAGTAGATTCATGCTACCAGATGTAACATGAGGTCAAAGATAGAAGACCACCCAAGTGCATGCATTACTAAAGGGGGGAGAGAGCATAGTGGAATCAATACTTGGTTTTAGGGCCAAACTAAGGAACCTCTATGATCTATAATCTTACTTTTTTCTCTTCTTCAATACAACTTATTCATATAAACCATTTCTACCAACTATAAGTGATATCATTATATGGTAGATACTTCGTAATTTTCGTGTTCATAATTTATTTGACTCCTTTTTAAAAGGCACCAAATAAATTGAACTCCTTTGTTATGTACCTTGTGCCAGTAAGTATTGTCTTTGTTTTGGGACATTTATGTTACTGTAACATTCTTCTTAAATTTAGCATCCTGCTACATTGTTTAGAAGATATATAGAAATTCAAATTTCGATTGCATTTCATTGTCCAAATATATATTTTTTAATTATTGCCTTCCACATTCCACACTCCTCTTATCAACATTCTTTTGTACCTCTTAATAAAATTCATAACTTTAAAAATATTATAATTATTTTGATTGTTAATAATTTTATACCTTTCGAGGTTAAACTTATATGATTTAAAAAATGATAGGTCAATAAGTTGTGTAATAACATAGAGCAAAGGCCAAAAATATCGACGCTCTTGAATATATCTAAAACATAGACTAATCACACAAACTTATTATAACAAATATTTACCTCATAGGTGGCCAACGATGCGTGCTTGACACGAATTTTGAACAATTCAATTTTGTAGAGCTTTTGCCATTATAATTGATCTATTTAGAGTTAGGCCTTCTACCCCAAATTTTTGTGTTGTTGTTTGCCTATCTCATGAAGAAACCGATTTATGATTAAGAAAATTTGTGTGTACATGTGTTTCAACAAGCTTGATGGTGATATACGTGTGTTTATTCAATGATTTGAGCTATTCAACTGCAAATTCCCAATATTTGAACCAAAGTTTGGATCATCAGGACAACTTAGGGAAATTCCTCAGATCATCAATGCACTAATGGTGAAAGTGAGAGGTTCGGTAACAGTGACAATTCCCAATATTTGAACCAAATTTTCGATCAGCAGGACAACTTGGGGAAAGTGAGATGTTCGGTAACGGTAACAATTCCCAATATTTGAACTAAAGTTTGGATCAACATGACAACTTGGGGAAAGTGAGAGGTTCGGTAACAGTGACAATTCCCAATATTTGAACCAATGTTTGGATCAGCAGGACAACTTGGGGAAAGTGAGAGGTTCGGTAATAATGTGCTCAGCAATATGAGCAGAGTAGTGTGGGCAGTTGTGAGAGAAGCGAGAGCAACAAACAGTGAACAATGAGCAGTGTGAGAGAAAGGAGATTTTATGCAGCAGAAGTATTGAGCAGCAAGCAAGCAACAACAAATGTATTCAAACATGACAAAGGAAACAAAAATTTTAGAACATGTGGAGACAAATGAATTAGGACAAGTGAAAATTGTCTCATCTGCCAAAGCTAGGAAGTGGGTTTGGGTCAATGCCAAACAATATCAAGGAATTTTAAAACAAAGAATAGTTCGTCTAAAATGGGAGCAAACAAGGAAGAAATGGTCTAAAAAGAAAAGTAATCAGGCCCTTCACAAAAAGCACTCAAACAAGTCTCCTCCACAAGCACGTGGAAACAAGAAGTCCAAAGGAAAAGTCATTGATGATTCTTCCTTATATATTCTCACATCCACACCTCTCACCTGGTCATCTGATCTTTATGTGAAAGAATTGTTAAATGCAAAAAAAAGGTTGGAGGTTTTAGAAGCTAAAGGGCAAGAAAGAGATCATAAAATTCATATAATAATGGCTGAGAACAAGGCGTTAGCAGAAAGAAATAAAATTTTAAAAGAACAAGTGGCATTGCTACAGGAAGCTCTCCTGATAGGGAAGATAGAATGGCAACGCATGAAGGCGGATGTGCAAAACATAAAGAAATCTATAGTGGAAAGTACAGAGGTGGTGAATGTGAAATCATCCTAGGATAAAGGGAAAATGATTGCCCAAATAAACAAACATGAAGAGAAAGCAAGAGAAGAAATGAAAGAAGATTCCACCAAAGTTTCCAAAATTTAGGCTCAAGTTATTGGCAATTCTTCTAATAAGGAAGGAGAAACAAATATTCAGGTTGACAACGTGCAAGATAGCGAAGGCAAGGAAAGACAAAATAGGGTAGCAAACATAATTATTAAAGGGGTGAATGACTATAGGAAAAATTAATGTACTCTTGACCTTGCAAGAGACTTCTTGAAAGACAAGCTACTATGGCAAGGAAAAATATACCAAGCATGGAGGGTGGTAACTTTAACGGGGAGAGAGCCAGGCCCATAAAAGTCATTATGCCTAGCTTGAGTGATAAATATATTATTCTAAGTAAGAAACATCTCTTGAGGGGTTCTCAATTTTTCCTAGAAGAAGATTTCACTGTAAAACAATAGGAGGAAAGAGGGGAGGAAATTTTAAAGGTTAGGGTAGCAAGAGATGAAGGAAAGAGAGAATGGATTTATAAAGACAAAGCTATGATAGCACAATTTGGACCTCCTTCCAGAATAGAGCAGCAATATGGTAATAATGAAGAGGCAACAAACTCTTCAACAGGAAATTAGAAAGCAAGGTCGGTATGGGAAAATAGGGACAAAGACTCAAATGTGAGTCTTGCATGTCAAAATAAATGGCAATCAGGTCATACTCCTTAAGATTAGTTTGTTGGAACTGCAGAGGTTACCCATGGATACGAGGACCTGGGTTAGGGCCTATTGCAAAAAATAGAGACATAATTTTCCACATAGAAATAGATGAGCATGAAGGGTGCAAGACACCTTTGTTTGAAGGATACTGGAAGATGGCAGTGTCGAACAAGGAAGTAGGGAATGAAGAAGTGCACAGGGGTATCATGGGTTTAGTAAGGGAGAAAGAAGGTCGTCTCATTTAGTTAGAAAAAGAAGACTCAAATAAGAAATTCATTTGGTTTAAAATATCAGAAAATGGAAACCATGATAGAATTGCAGCATGCTATTTTGCACCACACGTTCAAAAATCTACAAAGGTAGAAGGATTTGCCACAAAGATCCATTTGCAACTTTAAATTTGGATATTGCAACATATGCACAGCTAGGTGAAGTCCTTATAGTGGGTGATCTCAATGCTAGGATCACAAGTGAGAAAGCTAGCATTCTTTGTTGTAAAGATGATTGTGACCCTATTTGGCTTACAGAAGAAAGTAATCATCAGTGGGAAATAATTTCAGAGGACAAGGGCTGCAATCCCTTTGGCAAAGAATTGCTTACTCTATGTTGGGCCTTTGATTTAGTCATTTGTAATGGCTTGACTAGATGGGGAAAGTCCGGTAATTTCAATTGCAATACTTACAATGGAGCAAGTGTGGTAGATTATGTAATTTGCTCGCATGGTCTGTGTGAGAAAATGGAAGAAGTTTTGGTTGGAAATCTACTACGGGATTTGAAATCAGATCACAAGACAATTTACTTATGTTTCTCTTGGATTGGAAAGAAACAATTAGAGTAAAAAATTCAACATGTCCAACAAAATCTCCCATAGGGCAGAATTCTTTTGACCCCAGAAAATTGTAATACCTTCAAAATGACACTAGAGAGGCTCTTTGAGAAGGAGAAAATTACAATTCAGATCCATCATAGTCATGAATTAACAATTTAATTCAATGCACACTTGCAAAGTGCAAAGGATCCAAAATTAAGAAGTCTGAAACAAATTGCTTTCCAGTTAATGTTTGGTTGGACGAGCAATGAAAAAAGGCAAGGAGAATGTGGAAAGAGTCAAACAAGGATAACATAAAGCTCAAATCTTACAAGCAGCTATTAAGCAAGAAAAAGGTTGATTTCATGGTTTCAAGAAGGGAAGAAGTAATCTTCCTTGGGAAAAATAATCCCAAATTATTTTGGAAGGAGCTTCAACTAAAAATGATACAAGTTGGAAATAATATTACAACTTCTAAATGGTTTGACTATGCAAGACAACTCTATGAGTAGGTTCCCAAGGTTGACCCTCCCCCTTGGTCAACATTGATACTAAACTCTTCACGGTATAAGAGGTATCGATGGGTATCAAGAAGTTGGGTGTTGGGAAAATAAAAGACTTAGCTGAACTCCAAGAAAAATATCTAAAGTGGGGCTCAAAGATTCTTGCACCTCACATTACAAAAATCTGCTACAACATCATACAACAAGGGCTCCCCATAGATTGGACAACTAGTTTGGCATTACCTCTTTTCAAGAGCAGTGACATCAATAATCCCTCCAATTATAGTACCATCATGATAAACCATTTTTTTGCAAAGCTATTTGGAAGCATGCTAGAAAAAAAATTAGCAATTGGGCAGAAGAAAGAGATAAGAGTGTTAAAGGGAAAGCAGGTTTTAGACCTAAGAATTCCACAGTTGATCATTGCATAACTTTAAGGAAAATCATTGAAAAAGTTTGGGAGAAAAATGAAGAAGTCTTTTGTTGCTTATTTGATTTCAGAACAATGTTTGATTGGGTTCCTAGGGATAAACTTTGACAGAGAATGGAGGAACTTGGGGTTCCTAAACATTTGAGAGCAGTGGTGCATAGGCTGCATGAAGAGGTGAAAGTCAAAATTAGAACTTCAGTAGGCATTTCTGAAAGTTTTGGAAGCGATACCAGGGTCAAGCAAGGTTTCCCACTGTCTCCTACCCTTTTTGGTTTATATATCGACAAGCTTGAGGAGTGGTTAAATTCTCATGGGGGTGATGGTATCTATTTGTGCAGGCTTGTTATAAGGCTTCTTTTGTGTGCAGATGACCTTATTTTGATTACTAAATCGGCTCTTGGTTTGCAAGAGAACTTACTATCCCTTGAGAATTTTTGTGGAAGTGTCGGGATGCAATTCAATATTAGCAAAACGAAGGTAGTGGTCTTCTCTAAGAAAATAAAACATAACCAACATAAGTTCTACTTTGAAGGCAACATTCTGGAAGAAGTTGCATACTACAAATAGCTTGGAATTGACTTCAACAAAAATCTAAGCTGGAATGGTTGTAGAAAGAAAAGAACTTTGGGGGGTTGGAAAGCATTTTATGATTTTCAAAATAGGTGTAGAGAGGCAAAGTTATGGGACTGGAAATCCACTCAAACTTGTTTTGGGCTTCTAGTGATTCCAATGGTTCTCTATGGTTGTGAATTGTGGGCTAGCAGTACCTCTGACATGCAGTGGAGACAAATTGAGAAAATTCAGAAGCGTTTGATTACAAACAAATTTAAGATTAAAAGTGCAGTTCCTTATGATATCATGTTAAGTGAAATAGGGATTTCTCCTATTGAATAAATTTCTATTGTGCGAGTCATAAGGTATTTAAAAAAAAATTGAGCAAATGGAAGATGGTAGATGACCCAAGGTTTTCTTTAATGATAGATTGTGCAAAAGAAAAAAAACTTGGATGTAGCAAAATAACAAATGGTTTAGTAAATGGGGTATTTGCTTTAATGCATGTCCCATAAATAGCAAAGATATAAAACCTTTTGTTATGGAAAAGTTCCACAAACGTACTTGGGATAAGGAGCTAGGAAAAAAGAAAAAATACTATATTGAAGTATTTAATCCCACTCATAATCATCAACCAAAAGTATACATAGAGGCCAATATCTCTTGGAGTGCCAAAATTCTTATTGCTCAGTTAAGTAATAATTCTCATCAACTCTGTTGTGAAACAGGGCACTGGAAAAGGCCAAAGGAATTGTGGGAGGAAAGGATATGCATTTTTTTTGTTCTTCCGAAAAAGTGGAAACAAAAAAACATTTCATTTTAGAATGTGAGGCTTTTAAAGACAATGGGGAAGGTTATGCAGATATGCTGGCAGCTAGCTCTTGGGATAATCTATTTAACGAGGGGTTTGTCTAGAAGCACGGAGCATTTATTGTAAAGCTTCATAGAAAAAGGACCGAATACATCAAGCATATGAAGAAGTAATTTGTCCGATAGGCTATTTTTAGCGTCGGCTATCTTCAGCGTCATGGACATTAAAATAATTTCTTTCTTCTTTCTTCATAAACCATTTATAAAAAATGTGTTTGACTCGAATTTGATTATCACTAACGATGTTGAACTTATTATAACAATTATTTACCCAATAAGCAATTTATAAAACACATGTTCAAGTCGAATTTGATTATCACTAATGAGTTTGAATATGAAGTATGTGTTACTAATATCCATCTCGTTGTGAAATCTTTCTTACCGCTAATTCAAATTTTCAGGTACACAATGATATAAATAGTTTAAAATAAAGAAACTATTCTATATGTTTGTGTGGAGTGACTATTTGCAGACACCGCAAAGATGGTGCAGGATATGGATTTGGCAATTCCTTCTAGAACAGAGGGAGGCAGGGTCTAATATTCTCATGGATGCGAATATTTGGAAACCCTCTGATAGCATTTGTTGCTTAATATTTTATCCATGTTTCCTATGCGTGTTCTTCCTAAAATAAGGACTCTTTGGAGACAACGGAAATAATTGTTATCATCTGATTCTCCGCAAAGAATTGATTTAAATTTGGGAGTGCACTCCTTCCAGATAAAATTAGCTCAATCAATATATTCTCTATTAATTAATGAATGAGGAAATTACAAGATATTTATACAATCAATAGTCTCAATATAGGAATTCTATCTTGGATGTACACTAGTGTGGTTGAGAGATTCTCTCAACCACACACTAAACTAGAGAAAACTAAATCCCTATTATATAGGAACAAACTCCTCAAATGGAGAATTATAACCATAGAGAAGTAGGAATTAATTATTTCCAACTCCCCCCCCCTTAATGACTACTTGTCATGATAGTCAAATCCACCACCATCAGGCAAATTGCATGTACAAAACCTCCAAAAAACACAGTCTGTCGCCCTCAGACAGATCCACAACTTCTTTGATCCCGCGGATCCCCTTGAAGGTGAATTGGCGTGATCCTGAACGATAAGCCCGTGCCCATTATCTCGATTAATGGCCTAATAGATGCACCAGTTGGCCTTCCTGGCGTTCCTGTCAGCGCGAAAAATGCACCAATCCCCTTCTCCTCAGAAAAAATAATCTGAGTCCGAGCCAGGTGTTACTGTAGTCCACCTGCTCCTACGAGCACAAAGCTCTTGTGTACACACAGCCACAAAGGCAATCTACCACCACCGGGCAAGTCCGATTTACCACCACCGGGCAAATCCGCCAACTTCAATATGCCACCACCGGGCAAAACACCAATCTGCTTCCACCGAACAGATCACAGAGCTCTGATTCGCCACCACTGGGCAGGTCCGATCATGGAACCCCAATTCGCCGCCACCGGGCAACTCCTGTAGCCACTAAGGCTCTATAGATGGTTTCTGGCTCACCACCAACCATCACATTATAGTGACAAAAGATGGTTTCAGGCTGACCACAAACCATTACAAAGTGGTTTTGAGATCACCACAAACTTTCAAATGCCTTTACAAGGCTTACATTCAATATTTCAACATTTGGAGTTTCTTGGTACATACAATTACTATTACAACATACTAGGGAGTCTATTCCACAAACCACACTAACTCTAACACATATCTATTTTGTTGTCCACCATAAACATTGTCGTTGCTCATTTACCTCATCTGTGAGAGGTCCACCAGAACACAGGCACTTACAACCCCACGAAGAGAACACAATTTTCCCTTCAAGAACAATTTTCAAGCATGCTACCTCATGCTTGCTAACAATCTGCAAGAGGATCTCGATCATCCTTCAATCTCTGATGTAGCTGTCATGTCTTCTCATATCTGGTAATAAATCATTCCTGCAAATAGATTTGTCTATTGTTGGAATGGCAAATTCCAACATAGATTTACACTGGTGATACTAGTTTGCCAAGCTAAATGTCACAACAAATAAATTAATTCTTTCAACCAAATTTACATTACTCACATGACCATTCTTAAAACAATATACAACATGGCATCAAAAGAGATATTTTGTTGCCAATGAGGACCACATTCGCAGACGACCCTCCTGAAAGTAGAGAAAACAGAAACAACAATCCAATTATTGTTAATCCTTCTTTGTGCCACTTTAATATCACCTGATCCATTTTAGACACATGAAACAACTAATGTAGTATACCGCTTCGCCACACAATAAACTTTCAATGTCTCATTACCACAAAAGAATTTAGATAGCCACATAATACCTCGCCGCAGAGCTTATATTCTGCATCCAACAAGTGCTTCACTGCAAATTCCAGATGCCGAGTCCACTGATCAATGTACTCATCCTTGCCCAGAACACTGATGAATTCTTCCTACAGGTAATCCAATTGCAAGGCATCCAAACAGACACATGTCAACACCGCATGTACCTGTCGGGGTGAAACAGAGTTGTGAACATAATATTCACAAACCATTCCAAGGATCCTTTAGAGCAATACATATTTTCTACTCAAAACTCATCTAAAACACTTTTTGGATTAGATCTCTGGGACAAATGGAGGGCACACTTGTATACAAAAATTGGTGGTACCTCTCCATCTTGGCATACTAGACCATTGTTACAATAGGTCTTGAAGACCTTGATTCCTTGTAGACATTCTGATTGTTTCAAATTTCAACGCACAAACCTAGTATATGGTATATAAACCTTAAGTTTTCCCTCATCCAGAGAACTTTCTCCTATCAAACCAATTTCACTTCATCATAAAAACAACAACACACTTTATTAGCTAGTCTGTACAGAATTGTTGGAATACAATCTCAAATCTGCCCACTCCTTAAGAACGAGACACCATATAGCTCCGAATGCCAAGCCACACGTTACATATGAACTTCATACATGTCATAGGAAGCCCCATTGACATCTTTTCCACAATGCAAGGATTGACATCATTTTGGAATTTGGCACAAACACATACCGAATAGAATTAATACAGAACAAACATCTACTTTTATTATAAAGGTTTGGACATGGTGAACTGGTAAAAGATGAATATTGAACAAACAGTGTAACCTGTTGTACCTAAGACAAACATTTCGTGGAAGAGCATATCCTTCATATATGGGAACTGTGTGGTTGACACCATCACCAGAATCAAGAACAATACCAGTTGTTTGACCACTTGCATAAAGAGAAAGAATAGCATCCTTCTGCCCCATCCCCAGCCCTGGAAGCATCATCTCCAGCAAATCCAGCCTTGACCATTCTGGTTCCATTGTCACAGACAAGGGGCTGGATATCCTCTGCATCAGCCATCTTCAATTAAATTGTGAGATAACTGCAAACGCGAAATAGAGACGAAAATTGACGGCGTGCAGTGCCCATCGTCTGAGCTCTTTCCTTCTGTCCTTTCCCTCACCGAGAAATGAAATCTGAAGCAGAAGCAAACCACGCTCAGTAAAATTGCACAGAGACCCTGTCGTGGATCCCTTGACATACTTAATCAAAAAACTCTAGGAAACCTCCACTAGATGTAACGGGCGGTGAAGCTATCGCTGGAAACGCAGGTTTGCTATCTCCAACCCTAACCTGCACGAACTGCCCCAGGGTTGTGTGCCCCTCCATGAGCTCCGGATTGTGCAGACGATCTCAAACTCAGCTTCCAACAATAGGAAGGGGCGCGATCTACCTCATCACGGATCCCCGATTTGCCACTCTCCTCAGGCAATTAGCATCTACCAAAAAACCACACAACCGAGCGATCTCGATCTGGAAGCACCAGTCTCAACCTTCACTGGCACACATCTCCTACCACTGGCAGACACACCGTGGATTGCGCAGTCAATCCGACCGCTCGACCTCTGCTACCGATCTGCTAGGCAGTCCAGACATCGACCTAAAGCCAAGGGCGACAAGTCCCTCTGCGCGTCTTGCTGCCATAGCCTTACGGTTCTCTCAAACAAATATTTATATATAGATGGACAAACAAACATATACTACACTCTTTATTCTCTTCAGCCCAGGAGCAGCCCAGCCCACGAGGGGCTAGGCCCTCAGGCTCTGATACGAAGATAAAATTAGCTCAATCAATATATTCTCTATTAATTAATGAATGAGGAAATTACAAGAAATTTATACAATCAATAGTCTCAAGATAGGAATTCTATCTTGGACATACACTACTGTGGTTGAGAGATTCTCTCAACCACACACTAAACTAGAGAAAACTAAATCCCTATTATATAGGAACAAAGTCCTCAAATGGAGAATTATAACCATAGATAAGTAGGAATTAATTATTTCCAACTCTTCCCACGATTTTTTGTTCAGTTGGACTGGGCAAGGGAACATATTTCAGAAACCGCAATGGTTCAGACATGAACATTTACAAATCTCCATTTCCTGGTGGTGTCGCCAATGTGGATGTGTGGAGGAATATCTATCGTTCACATAGAATAGTAGATAGATTGGATCTTTCCATAAGAAATATGGAGGGTCTTGTAGACGTTTGGGTAGATATGACCATCTCATCGCATGGAGCTTCATTGCAATGGATTTTTTTATGGTAGGACTCTATAACATAAAGAGGTTTTAAGATAATTTTTAGAAAAATGTTTTAAAACAAGTTTTGGCCAAAATGTTTCAACTCGAGAAAAAGAAGAAAAAAAAAACTAAAGAACTTTTGTATTGTATTGAATATTGCCTTTATGTGGGTGTCTAAAATTATTGTCTTAAAATATTTTCTGATAAACACAATATATAACACAAGCATTTTTGTCTTTTAGGAGACAATAGTTGGAATTAACATAGAGATAATATATCTTTAGTCCTAGCTATTGTCTCTCTAGAGACAATAAACACATACATTCAAACAAAATACATCATCACTTTTGTCTTTTTGGAAACAATATAAAATCATGAATCTATAAAAATATCTCAATATTGAAACAAACCAATATAAAAAGTATTTAATTAAAAATAAACTACAATAGTATTGATTAATTCATGTTTGGGTACAGTGGAATCGAACTACCAACCCCCTGCTTATAATGTCCTCTTCTTATAATGCACTTATAATGCACGTGCTCTTCCATTGAGCTATCACCCTTTAAAGAATTATGTGAGGAGTTATGTTAGTTCTTGAAATTGTATATATATGCATTGATTTTTAAAAAATGCTCGAAGCCTAATGGCATAAGCTTTGTAAAATTTATAATAATGCAACCCCTATTTTTAACTTAATAAAAACAACTCAATGGCATTAGCTAAATGTCACACCCCTGTAACATGACTCCCACAACAAGCTAATAATACACAAGAATTCACAAGCTATTTAATCTAGTCATACGAATAAAAGTCACTAGAATTATCAGAAGCAATTAAAATCTTGACACAATTATTGAATGGTTTCTATTTACCATGTTTTAATCTTCATATATTCCAAAAATATAAATGTTTTCAAGAAATTATCACATTAAATAATAAGGTACAACTAAATTAGCATAGCCATCCTCATATCTATCACTATCACTAAAAATATTCTAGCAAGTTGGATAATCTATCACAATTATCATTACCTATTTATAATAATAAAAAATGAGTCAACAATATCTTCATATTTAACTCTCCCTAGAAGAGAAGGTTAGTGCACAACCCCCATATGTTTGGTCATTCAATGTAACCAATGTTAACATCCTACTATGAAATTATACTTCCAAAGAAGTCATACACAAATTTGAAAGCTTGATTTAATCCTACTTCATGGTAGTCAAAAGAGTATGGGACATTTTGTTTTCAACATCTCGAAATTACACTGTGAAAGCAAAAAGGTTGAAGCCTTGATAAAAAGAACTGATTATTTTTCTTGTACACGTCTTCAAGAGTTGCAACAGGGTCCAAACCTTAACAATTATGGTGTAAATTTGGGACTTCTTCACCCAAAAGTCTCTTTTGGAGGATGTGGTGAGAAAATCTAAGGAGGTCCTCCCTGGGAATCAAATTAACCACCTACTTCTTTTCATATACAGACTTAAAACCATCAGCCTTGACAAGAGGAACCACACTGACTCCAACCTCATCCACAAAGTCATTTGTAATTTTTACCAATTCTTACTTACATTTAACTTTTGGAGGAGTGACTTAGTTCCAAGCATATTTCCACTCTTTGTATAGGGTCCAAACATAACCCCTTTGGGGAAATAATCTAATAGTTCCTTTAAGACCTTTCTCCCATGCAACAATATGAGAAATATATTTAGCATGTCATTGTTGGCAGCTTTTCCATGGTTCAAATGCCCACAACCTTGGTAAAATCCATCACCGAACAAGTTAGTGAGAGTTTTCTCTTTGTTGGTGACAGCCTCGAGCAAAACAATCTTGACCCTGAACTTGCTTCGTGAAATAACATTCTTAATACAAGTATAAAAGTGCAACATTTCATTATCATCATCATATATTAGCCCAAACCTAATATTCTTCAAAATGGTTCTTAGTTTGATCCTTATCAAAGTATTGAAAATTAGCTTCTGGCGTATTAATATTCTGAGTTGATTCTTCTGCCGTGGTATGCCCCATATGAAACTTCTATGAATTATTTCTTGTCGAACTTTCCAAGGCATCATTGTTTTCAACCTTCAACCTCTTCTTCCTCAAGCACTTATTTTCTACCTCAACACCTTTCTCCTTATGTCGGGTGCACCCTTACTAGTAACTTCTACAACTTCAAAGTCATCTTCATCGTATTCAAATTCGTTTTCTTCATCATCATTGTCATCATAATCACTATCCTTTTATTTTCTTCACCTCTTCTTATTATTATCAGTGTTATCTTTGCTACCATTTCAATGAGAATCCACACTATGAGATTTTTAAGTCTTAGCATGATCACAATTTTTCTTTGGAGTATTTTATTTTTTCTTAACAGGCTTAGTTTTAGCCTTCAGATCGCTCGTGGCATTGAAAGTCTAGTTGGAACCCTTGGAAAAGGCATCCTGAGAAAAAGAATTAACATTAGGACAGGGAACACCTTTATACATGCCTCAAAAATATCCTTTCAGATGACATATGGGAAAATGCAATTGCTTCTCCTTGGTATTTTGTGTGGTAGCATTCACTCTAGTCCTAGAAAAAAATTTAATTTCAAAGGCCATGTAGGGTTTCTCACTAGTTGGGCATAGAAGGTGATGATTGAGATAAATTCTTGGGTACTCATACTGCATTTTACAAAATGGAAAACACATCCAGAAGGTCGTGGTAGGAAAGGGACCCCTAGTGCTCGTGATGAGCTAAGTAAGAGGAGGATGTATGTAATGACCATTGTTAGCATTAGGTCGTGGTAGGAAAGGGACCCCTAGTGCTCGTGATGAGCTAAGTAAGAGGAGGATGTATGTAATGACCATTGTTAGCATTCGATGTGGCATCTGGGGGTTTCTAAATCTTTTGTTGTAGTTGAAAGAATGGCATGTTTCTCTTCATATCACATATGATATCTTATCCTTAGCAAAGGTCATCCCCATGCTTTTCCTATGAGCTCCAGAGGAGCCTCAGTACCTGTAGAAATTTTATTATTTAGATGGAGCTTAGGGCCAACGTTTTGTACTGCTTCTTGATAAATGCCTCATAGACAACCCAGTTAGCCTACAAAATACAATACTAATCGGTATGCCCATTTATTTTCTTCTTGGCTTACATGTGGACGTTGAGAATGAACATCAATAGGGGAAGGCCATCCAACATAGGCTAAAGTTGTTGGGCATTCATAGCGAATTTTTTATCCCTGCTAAATTCTTGTGCCATAAATTTCTTCTCCGCAATCTCTTTGTCCCTACAGGCTTCATCTTTGTTTTACTCCATACTTCCCAGACACTAAACTGTAAACCAAAAAATACACACAGATACAACATTTACTTCCCTCTGGAGTTGTGGGTCATCCATCCTCAAATGTTGTTTCCTTCATTTCAGCTCCTTTAAACCCTCATGAGACCATTATGCCCAAAACTCTCAAATGTACACCAAATCGCTAAAGAGAAACAACCCAAAAACAACAAGAATTAAAGGGGCGTGTAGTACCTAAAATGGATATCCGAAAGATAGCATGCCCCACTTCACTCTATTAGTCTAAAAAAACCTCTCACTCCGTATTCAAACCATGATTCTACATAAATCAGATGTTTAAACTGAGCTTTGCTATTTTGATTCTTAAATAGAAAAAAGAAACTTGTGTATTGTCTTTTAGAGAAACATTTTTAACTACAAACTTGTGTGGTTTATGTTGAGTGGTTTCCACTCTTAATTTATTCAATTCGTTTTGATGGATATACTAGTGGAGTTTCATGTTAACAGAAGATGTCACAATCATAAACTCATAAAACATTTTTTCCCTCAACTGGTTTCATGAGAAACTTAACCCAAATAGAAACCTCTACATCTTGTTCATCCTGCTACAAAGATTACTTACAATGGTTGCTATAATTTTCTCGTGCATGGACAAAAGTATCTTAAAGTACCAAGTAACCTTACAACTGTCATAAATCTACCTATCTTAAGTACCATGTGAAGAAAAAGGTTTAACATTCTCAAGATGGACATAGAGTAGAAATGTTTACAAAAAGCATTGTAAGCATGATATTAATAATAATAATAATAAACAGTAATCTATTACATGTATGTTTAATGTTGATTGGAAATATGTTTCTCATCAGGATGGAAGATATACAGCATGTGGGTCTAAAGACAAGAAAGAAATGTGGAAAATTTTAGCAAATGTGTCAAGCAAGCCCTATATAAATAGAACATGGGTATGGAGACAAGAAAGGAATGTGGAAAAGTTTAGCAAATGTGTCGAAGAAGCCCCAGATGAATAAAGTTAATCTCATTCAACCGCAGATTCTTCTACTATCTCGAGAGGTCAGGAAGATGTGATCAGACACTAATGTAATGGCATTTTCTAATGATTCTCCCGAACTTTCTTCTGTGCCTTTCAAAAGAAGCTCTAACAGCTACTTCACGTCGCCACATTTCTGAAAGGTAATCTTGCAAGTACTGTTTAGTTGTCGATATCTCTACAAAGTTTAGCCATAGTGAAAGTAACCGAAAAAATAGCTAAAATCTTAACAAAATTTAAATGTAATTTACTTTTAAAGACAAATATAAAATTAAAAAAAACTAGGGGTTGGAATTGATTGAAGCATACCATGTTTATTTGTATGTTTTAAAGGCGAGCACAAATTTTAGCAATCATCAAAATTAAATGAAGGAATATTTAGAATTTTTGTAGGCTTTTAATAAATGGAGTTGTCTATAATGTGATTTTTTGGAGATTCCGGTGATGGAATCCGGCGGAAGAAATTCAGGTTAAATCTTGATTTGTTGCAGTTAAACTGGTTTTTTAACTGCATATTTGGATTCAGCACCCTGAAAAACCCCTGGGACGCTTTGATTGTGCAGAAACTAGCGATCAAACTTGCGATTCCAATAAATTGCTGCCAGATTTTGACCCGAAAAACCAACCGAAATTTTTTTCAAAAAATCACATTATAGACAACTGCTTAATTAAATACGCAATGTTTAGCAATCATGAAATTGAGGACAAAAATAGTCGAAAGCTTGAAAGACTTTGAATGTAATTTCACTATAAAAAGAAAATACAAAGTTCAACGGTAGAAGTAGGAACCTTCCCACGATTTATGTGTAATTTCTTTTTAAAATCCTTATGCAAAAATTTAGTATGAAAATTGAAAATGTGAAAGTTTTACAGGTTTTGAATGGAATTTCGCTTTAATTATGAATACGAAGTTAATCAAGCACGAAATTTAATGGAGAAGTCGTTAGAATCTTTCCAGGCTTGGCCCCATCGTGGTTAGTGAGAATAATTCCCCAATGTTTATCGACGACGAAACCGATGGCATCGTTGGCACAACCAAATTCTGTATCGAATGCATGAGTGGCAATGGTTCGAAGCACCGCCACTGCCAAAACAAACATTACATACATCAATGTTGGAGTAGGAAAAATAATGAGCCAAATTCATGTTCTATGTGATAATCTCCTTATTGCAGTTTAATGTAAAATAATTAAAATAAAAAATGATTTGCTAAGATAATTGTTTTTTTTAATATTTTAATTTTTTTTTAATATTTTAAAAGTAGCTTTGGTGTAGTAGTGGCACTATCGAATGTAGATATGTTTATAGTAATATGTTTTTAGAAATAAAATAGTATTTAAAAAATATATGGTTTTCACAAATTTTATGACTAGGGGTATGGTTTTCTGATTTACATAAGGAAATATATAAATATGAGAAAAATGTAGTTGGCAAGTTTAATGGTATATTTTAATTTTTATGTGAAGTATCAAATTCATAATAAAATATATGGAATGTATCAAAAGCATTTATGATGATATTAATATTAGTAAAATTGCAATGAAATGTTTATAGAGCTAAGAATTGAGTTTATTTCTTTGCACTTAGTTTTAATTGAAATATCTAAGGTTGTTACAAAATTTAATTTCTTATCTAGTATTTGAATTTTGTGTTCATATTTCCATTTCCATTTTCAATACTATTATCATTAGGTATTCTCTTTGTGTATGTGAGAGTGTTTTAGGTTAGTGATGGTTGAATGTTGTTCACACGTATAATGGATCATTTTTGTTGGCATTATGGCAGGTTTGGTTGTTGGGATTAATGTCATCCTACTAATGGTGACCTTCATGATACAAATGTTTTGTGGTTTACTAGAGATGAATCATCATTGTCCTGACATAGAAGTGCTTGGACAACTACGTTTTCATTATCCATGCTAAGATTTTTGGCAATCTAGGTTTTCATAATTCTCATTGTTCCAAAGATCTTAGTGAATTATGTTTGTGCCCTTAATTCCAACATAAGAGTTATAGGTGGTTTGATAGGGCCTAAAGATGTTTTAGGAGGGTTAACATGCCTTTGAGATACTTGTAATTAAGGTTTTGGGTAGAAAAGGGACTAAATTAGGGTTACACAAGTAATAAAGGGAAACCTACATTACTAACTCAAGTTTTATTAATGAGACCTGCATTAACCCTTAATATAATGATTTTCCTAAAGGAAGAGGGTGTGTTATGGTTTGTAGGGTGAGAAAATGAAACACAACCTCTAGAAAACCAATGTTTTGCATATTGTAATTGAAACAAGGTTCAATGAGAGTACTTTATTTATCATTTTCTTGGATAAATCTAGAAAATTAGGACACGTCTATATATATTTCCAAGTGTTGAATAACAGTTGTTAATGGGGGAACAAATTCTCCTACCAGAGAGAGGTTGAACCTTGTAGAGAGGAAAAGGAAAGAGTGATGTGTATCTAATTGTATAGATCATCATAGAGAGGTATCTTGCTTTAATGATGTGTACCTAATTAGATTATAGACATCATGATAGGTATTGGTAGGAGACAAAGTGCGTTATGCATACTTGTAGTAGATCACGTATGGGAAGAGATTAATAGTTAATAATTTGTTGTTGGAGGGATGTTCCAATGATTGTTCCACATGTTGATTGATAGAGTATAATCCTTTTTTGTAAGTATGGTTGTTGTAGACATGATTATATTTATGGTACTATGATATGTTTGTATGGTTTTCCTTTAATTAATGACATTGATGGTTTTTATAAGCAAATTGACATTATGATTCTACTGATGTATTCGATGAGGGTCTTGTGTATGTTTACTACTAAGCTGATGTGAGAGTAGAGTTTGTCTTGGAGAGGATTATTATTATTGTGATGTATTATGTTGATTTTGTATTTTGGGTCATGTTTGAAACATTCTTAAATGTGGCTCTAATGTGTTCAAGATGGGAGTAGTGGCTTCCTTCCAGTAGAGGTGGGAGGAATTTCTTAGGGAGTAGAGGCTTCCTTCCAATAGTAGTTAGAAAACTAGTGAAGGTGGGGGCCTTCAACATGTGGTTGTCTGCATAGTTTATAGGGAGTTGGGGCTTCCTAGCTCGTAATGGCCAGTAAAATATACAAGGGGTTATGGTTCCCTACTGTTAAAGGCTAGCTGAACGTGTCAATGAAATTGATTGAATAAATAATAAAGAAGAAGAATAGATCAGAAATGATGTTGTGGTTTTTCCAAGCTGTATTTTCGATAGCATGTTCAAATTATTGATAAAGTTGGATGTTCAAATCTATTGCTTATATGCTATGTAATGTTTAACTATTATGTTGTCGTAAGCAGTTTTAAAGTTGTGTATTTTCTATCACTAGTGATTCAACACCCCCCCCCCCCCCCTCTACCCCCATCTTAGTAGTGACCTTGATTTCTAAAAAGTGGTATTATAGCCAAGTTCCTTGTAGTGAAACTTCAAAACTGAAAGGTAGATCATGTGTAACCATGGAATATTTTGAGTAAATCGACTTCCTTTTCTTCATGGAACTGATTATGAACTATGGAAGGTGAGATTGGAAATGTACTTCATATCTCTTGATTTTATAGTTTTTATTTCAATAGAGTAGGGTACACAAGATGAATTTAATAAGGAAGAAAGAAGGCCATTTTGAAGGGCTTATTAGATCATGATGTAGGTGAAGTGAGACACTACAAGGAAAAAAATGAGATTATGGACAAGATACAAAATATGTATGGAGAAGAAGCGTTTCAGGATTCAAAAATCATTACTACACACTTGAGGAAAAGGAGAATAATGCAGATGACTCTACATATATAGAACTATCACAATATAAAATTCTCTCAAGGAGATAGTGAAAGAATCCATGAGAGTAATGATATGCCAACCATTGATCTAAAGAGAGAGTGAAAAAGAAGTCAAAAAGATAAATGAGATATTGACAAATAAACTACAAGCTTGGGAAGCATGTTGTTGAAAATTACAAATTTAATTAGCCTCCTTGAGATATGAATTAGAGAAGGCTAATAGTCATCTTTCTTAATATCGGAAGATAGAGAAAAATACCGGAATTTTAGATGAGATCCTTATCAATCAAATGCCTCGTACGATGAATATTGGCTTGGGTTTTAAAGGAAAATTGTGCTCCATGGAAGAAAATGATAACTAAGAGGACATCCATACTGCATAAAATTACAATTCCACCATTAATGAATTCAAATGATGCCCTAGCAAGCAACATCAATAAAGGAAGAAAATAAATTATTAACAAAAACAAAGGCAAGTAGATCACAACCACAAGACTCCAGAAGAAGAAGGAAGCATCCAAGATCTTATAGTTTGACAAATCAAAAGCTAAGGTATCAAAGATTATTTGATGGGTATTTCTTTTCTTGCAATAATTTTTTACATCGAGCTATAGAATGTAAATATTTTACAAGAAAACTAAGATTATTGGATAATTTTTGTTTCAAGTGTGGAAAGCTTGGCGATAAAGAACTAGCTTGCGGATATGATAGGAATAAGGCTACAAACGAGTCAACTCAGTTGTAGAAGACAAAGAAGGTATGGAGGAGAAACAATGAGCTGTGAAGAGATAGTATTAATAAGCCTCCAAAGGACTTCAAGGAAGGACACCTTATTTTGGATAAGGATAATATACTTAGGGGGAGTAGATATTTGTGCTAGTCCTAATAGAATATGCCTTCAAAATAATCCAAACATGATTGATGCATGTAACGAACAGAAGAAATTTCTAGCATCATGCATCTAATTATTCCCAAATTCACGGGATCATCATGAGGAATGGAAAGAGAGAACTTGAGTCGAGGGTGAGTTTTACAAGGTTTGAAGCATTACATCTCATTTTTATTTTTTCATCAATTCATTTTTTATAACCATTGCAATCTTTAATCCATGAGGATAAATTGCTAGCCATGTATGCTATTAAGAGTGTTGTGTAGCAAGATCAGTCAAGGAGTATAGTTCTCTCAAAAGGAGTTATCAAAACGTTGAATACCATGATATTAGATCATGAAGCGATGGCACATGCCCAGGAGTATTTTGACAAGTTTTTCATGATTTTCTTATCTAAAACTAATTTTAATGTAGGATGGTTGGTCCTCTGTCGAGAGGTTTATGATGCCTTCAATGGAAATGTATAAATATTTTTACACACATTGAAACCCTCATTCTTTGTATTCCATTACACAGTCATTTTGTTCATGATGGAAGTGTTATTGATGTATGTATGTGTTAAAGATTTGTTGGTAAAAATCACGCATTGTCAAAGGATGATTGCGAAATATCCCATGTACATAGTATTTATGTTAAGTCCTTATGTTATGGTTGGAGTGTTGTCAATTGCCTATTTATATGTGTTTTTTCTATGTATCCTTGTGAGTTTTGTACCACACATCTTATTATCATGAATCCATGTATCCTATTTCATATCATATTTTCATGAGATCTAGTAGTTTTTACTTCGATCGTGCCATGCAAATTTGAGCTCAGGACCAAGAATTGAAGTGTATATGCTAAAATATTGCTTATGAGGACCTTACATTGAGGATTGCTACATGCAAATTTTGATAATGATGGGTAGTGATGTATTTATGCCGCCTACTAACATGCTTTCCAAAGGAAATGCTTGTTCTTGTTATTGATGACGATTTGTGTGCTTCCTGATGCATATTTTGAACCGAGAAAGCATGTTTGGGATATTTATTGCAAATTCTTCTTTAGTGCTAACGGTCACAAAAGGTGAAGTAGTGAAAATTTTATTCCTAGAGGTTGTGCTGCAGAAGTATGGTTTATGGTTGCTTCTATTGACTTTCGTTTCATCTTTTGTCAAGGATATGATGTTGTGTTTCTTGCTCTTCACAATTGGAGGTTATGCAATTGGCTGTTGGATCCATGCCATTGGTTTATTGCAGGAAGATGACTAATGGTATATTGTTGGTTGTTGCTATGTGTTGATGGGGAGGTGCTACTACAATGGATTTATAAATCCTTATGATGTTGGTTTAATGTTGCTAATTATTGATGATGTAGTTTGCTAATGAGAGGGACTAAGTGGTTAGATTTGTGAGGGTTGTGTATACTATTTTTTATATGTAGACATGTATTCCTTGGTGTTGATCATGGGTGCATGGAATTTTCATGGATGTTGCTGGTATTGGTGATTTTGCAGTGACTTGGAGGGTTATCATATTTTAGCCATGTATGGGTTGTTGTATGCATTGTTAAAACATTATAATTATAGTGGTATAGCCTTGTACTCTCATTATGAAGCCTTATATTATTATTGTTTATCATTTGGTGTGTTGGCATGCATAGAGGAGAGAGTGATCTTAGTGCTATCATGTATAAAGGAGAGTTCCTTTAGTATTATTGTAGCCATGTGTGGGCTAATGGAGTCATTTTTGTAACCTTGTATTTCTTATGATATAGCCGTGTAAATCAAAACATATCCCTATACATTCATTTCCTTATTTGGTAATGAGTGATTATGAAGCGAATAGTGAAATTTTGGAGTAGCATGTTGCATGTGGTGAGGAGGAAATTGTAGTAGAATAAGTCTTTGCACAGTAGCTCAAATGAGATATCTAAAGCCCTTTATACACTTTCAGGACAAGTATATTCAGCGACAAAAAGGCATGATGATGGCATGAATGGTTTTTGATGAATATTTTTGTAGGAATGTTATACTGTCTCACTCCAACTTTTAGAGCGTTATCATTTTCCATTGAAACCAAAGGGGAGGGAGAGAAAGTGGTAGATGATATGGTATTTCCCGAAGGTTCCCATTAATGCTAAATAGGGAGACTGTTGCCATGATGGGAGATATTTATGCTACCATTGATGTCGACCTTCGTATAGTGACCCTCATGATGTTGACGTTTTGTGGTCTCCTAGAGATGATTCATCACTGACCTTATCCATAAGTTCTTGGCCAACTAGGTACTCATAATCCATGCTAAGATGTTTGGCCATCCAGGATTTTATGATCCGGACTGATGTAGAGATGCTAGCGCCTTATGTTTTACCCTTGATTCTTGAAGAAGAGTTCGAGGTGGTTGGACAGGGTCTAAAGATGTTCAAGGAGTACTGACATGCCTTGGAGATGATTGCAATTGAGGTTTTAGGCAAAAAAGGGGCTTAATTTAGGATAAAAAGGGAAATGGAATTGAAACATATATTAGTAACTCATATTTTGTTGATTATGTTTGTGTTACCCCTTAATATAACACTTTCCACAAAGGGAGATGGTGCATTAACACCTATCGCTAAGAAAATGGAGTACAGCCTCTTGAAATCCAATGTTTTTCATATGGTAATAAAAACAAGGTTTGATGAGAGTGGTTGAATGATCATTTGGTTTGAAAACTATAGAACATTAGGATACATATATGTATATATATGTCCAAGTGTTGAAAAGCATCCGTTGACGGAGGAAGGCATTTTCCTACTAGAGAGATGTTGAACCCTCTAGAGAGGAAGAGGACAGAGTCATGTGTATCTAATTGTAGAGATCTTATAGAGAGGTGTATTGTTTTAGTTTTTTTTTTTTTTATTGGATTTTAAATATCATGAAAAATATTACAGGTAGATAGAGTGCAACCAAATTAGTGTGATTGTAGAGAGACAAAGTGTGTTATGTAGACCTATTGCAAATCATGCATGAGTAGAGATTAGTAGCTAGTATTTTGTTGTTGTAAGTGGCATGTTTCATTGATTGTTCTACATGCTAATTAATAGAGTATATTTTTCTTGCGTGTGTATGTATGTTGTAGACATGATTATATTTATGTTTATATAATATGTTTGTACAAATGTACTTTGAGTATTGACAGTGAGGGTTTATATGAGAAAATTGATGTTATGATGTTATCAATGTATTTGTTGAGGGTTTTGTGTATGTTTACTGTTGAGTTGATGTGATATATGAGTTTGGCTTAGAGAGGATTGGTATTATCATGATGTATTATGTCGATGTTGTACTTCAGGTCCAATTTGAAACATTATGAAATGTGGCTCTAGAGTGTTCAAGATGGGAGTAGTGGTTTCCTTTCATAGAGGCTAGAAAGCTTGATTAGGGAGTAGATGCTTCCTTATAGTGGTGGGCTTCAATAGGTGGTGGCCTAAATAGTTTATAGGGAGTTGGGGCTTGCCAGCCAGTGGTGGGCCAACAAATTGTAGAAGGGGTTGTGGCTCCTAGATAGTAGATAGCAACTAAATGTTATAAATCAAATTGATTGGAGAAATAATAAAGGAGAAACATATTAGTAGCAACAAAGTGGTTTTTCCAGTTGTACATTCCACCTAAGATCGTGTGCCCCTATGTGATGCGATTTATGTCTCTATGTGCATGATCACTTTATGTGTTTTTTCTCTTATGTGTTGATTCATGACGAATTTACATTTTTAGATTTACTACTTATATTTTATGTGATGTTTGATTAATTGTGTTTGTAGAAAAAATTCTAAAGCTGTGTATTTTCTATCACTACTGATTGACCCCCCCACCTAGTAGTGACCCTAGTTTGTAACAAGTTAATGCACTAATTTGCTAGAATTGGATATGTGATTTTTGTTCACAATTGTGTACAAGATTTCGAAGTGAAATAAATTCATGAGGCACAATACTTACTAAGGTTTTGTCAATGGGGTAGCAAGCTAAGTGGGCTTGATTGTGGGGAAATCTCCACAGTTAAGCATGCTTGAGCCAGAGACGATTTGGGATGGGTGACCTCCTGGGAAGTACTGGTTACCGTGTCCAAGCCCCTGAAGTGATGATTAATGCTATGTTATTCATTTCACTAGTTTCAATCCCACTTCTTCACCCCTATGAGCATCACCTGATGCAATGAGTGCTAAGTGGACTATTCAAACATAATGCGAAATTATTCCATTACGACTACCACTCGTGGAAATGTTCATGCATGAATGACTTACTTAATGTAGTTGAATCCCAAAAATCATATCTAATATAATGCATTGTGAAAACCCCTTAATACTTAAATTCAAAAGAGTGAAAGGAAATCTACGTGAATGGTTCATGAGGCACAATACTTGATAAGGTTTTGCAAATGGGGTAGCACGCTAAGTGGGCTTGATTGTGGGAAAAGCTCCAAAGTTATGTGCACTTGAGCCAGAGGTGATCTGCGATGGGTGACCTCTTGGGAAGTCCTAGTTACCAGGTGCAAGCCCTGGTAGTGATGATAAATTAGTCAATTGCACATTGAAGTCGAAAAGCATATAACAACGCTCTAGCACTATGAAAACAAATCTAATGCAATTAGTCTTTGCCTATATAAATTGCATGAATGCTGTGAAATCTTATTTTGCTACAAATATACTTTTTTTTTTTGCTGTAGAATTTCTATGATCATTATCAAATGTTCTCTCACTCGATATCAACATCTCTTGGATCTATTAGCATATCAATATGCCATCATTGTGTCTGTGTTTATATATGTGTGTGTGTGTATGCCCTCGTATTGGATGAGGATGTATGGTCATCAGGTGTTGTCATGTTGTGCAAACACCAAGCATGACCTTTCTTAAGTAGAATGCAATAATTGCAACATTTGGAGGGTATTGTTTATGGATTGTGGCTGGAGGGAGTGAATTCATCATAAGATGAATTGAAGGAATTTAATGTTGTTGGATTATGAGACAATGGGGATGGAGATGGCCATCATTCACCCATAACTATTCTCGAAGCCTTATTCCAGAGCACGGGGTGAGTATTTAAGCTCGGGAGAAGGAAAAGGATGCAGTTTCCATCTTCTGAGTTGTTATTTCCATTTTACAAATCCATTTTTGTCCATATTCATTCCACACCATCTATAGATCAAGGGAGAATAAATTTGTCCTCTAGTCATTGCCATAATTCCATAATGTTTAGGTACTTTAATTTTCTAGCATCTAGGGTCTAAATGATCATGGTCTCCAGTGGTTTTCTATTTAGTGCAACATCAAATGATTCAAAAATATGCTTGGGTTGACTTGGTGCTAGTGGTAGATGAGGTTGAGGTAGTTCACATTATTTCTTAAGAGTTGAAGCATGTGCATGGCACTCAAATAAGAAAATTCCAAAGATACTACATGAGTTGTCGATGGGATTTTAGGAGATGGTGGCTATTGATAAGGCTTGCCAATTAGACTTTGAGGTCTTAGTGAAAATTTCAGATTAATTCCTTCACCTTGTGTATAACATGGATAGAAAGAACCAATCTCTCTTCATAATAGATCTCTAATATATAATCAAGGGAGTGTTCAAAAAATTTATCATCAACATAAATGAGGCTAAGGAAGAGATACTCCTCCTACTAGGTAAGGTGGTCATGAACCATAAGTAGATGAGGATATACCTCAAACACATAGCGGATAAATTATCTCATGACCTAAGACCAAGAAGCATCTATAAAGAGTGTGATAGTCGGATTGAGGAAGATATGTTAGACTCTCCAGAGTTTTTATGCTTTTTCTTTCTTAATTTTTTGGTTTTCCATCTCAACTAGGCATAAATATTCTAAAAAAAGGGTGTGCATATATTGAGTTTGACATAGTTATGCCTTGTTTTACTTTAATTTATGTTTTATATTACATGCATTCCTAATTTTTTGTCACTCTATATCTTGAGCTTATAGTTATTTCGAACTAATTCTTTGGTTCTTTTAATCAATGGTCTAGTTTCTCAAGTGGTAGACACTCATAGGAAGATTCTAAAGCTTCAATTAATTTATCATACAATAGAATTTTCACTTAAAAGGAATATAAATCTCTTGAATCAATCTAAAATTAGGATTTATTAGGTGTTTAGAGAGACCTAGTCCCTCTTCATACAAATATTTTGTAAATTTTGTAAATTGTTAAGATAATTTGCACCCCAAAATAGGTGATGTTTATTATTTATTAACAAATTCGTGTGTGTTGGGTATAATTGAGATGGTGAAAAGGGAATCTCACAAAGGACAAACTAATTTGTCCAAATCCAAAAAAAATGCTATGTATCTATTTGTCCCCGTATCTATCTCAACTTAAATTTTGATTAACAAACAAGGATGGAAATTTCTAAATAAATGCCTTAAAAAAAATGTACCACTTTTCTGGTGTTCACAAAATGAAATATTTCACAATTTAAGTAAATTGATATTATGGGAAATAAAGTTTTTTTTATATATTTATAAATTATGGCAAATAAATAAATATTTTTAATTTTGAATAAAATTTTATAATATTAAATGAAATTATTATTATAGTGTAATAATGTTTTATTAAATTCATTTTTTTTTTGGCTAAGCTTTGTAGATCCTTCTTTTTCATTATAAAATATGCAAAGAAGGTTACAACCACATAGCTTGGGTTAGGTGATCTCAACGTGCCTATTTGGGAAACCAAGTCTTTTGACCACCTTACCGCACTATAAAGCCATCTAGTAGCAAAAAATACAGCCTATCTGTCCAAGCTAGATAAAACTTGATTATCATGTCACAAACACCCTATACTCTGTGTGTGTGTGTGTGTGTATATATATATAATATATATATATATAAATATATATATATATATATATATATATATGTGTGTGTGTGTGTGTGTGTGTGTGTGTATGTATGTATACCACTGCAAACTGGAATGTAAAAGCTATCGACATATAAACTTAATTGAAAAAATACTACATAGTCATCCTTCGATAGATGTCGAGGGAACTGGGGTTGGGTCTTTCACACTGGAACCAGGCAACTCAGTCGAAAAGAATAGGCATGGGAAGATTTTCTCGATACGGGCCATGCGACCATCCTGTTTTTGCAGTTGGAATTGTAGCTTTCCAAAGTCCTTATACTTTGGAAAATCCTTAGTGGAACTCATCTAGATTTCTTCCATCACCTTGCCTAGGAGGCATTTCAGTAGCCAATACAGCTATATAGTTTGTTTTTATTGCACCTCTCTGCGCGAGTGTGTCCTGAATCATGAACGAGGACCTTCCAATCTCCCATGCTCACTACCCGTGTGATCACAGGTCTATTGATATCCTCCTCCCACTCGGTGATGAGCCTTTAAATATTGTTACCCGCGTATGTATCTGCTGCTTCTTGGATCAGGTTGGCCACTGGTTTCCTCCCATGGTGTTTTCTAGCGGTTCTTGGCTTAGCCTCGGCCTAACTCTCCCATGGTCTCTTGCCTCTACCCTCACCTTTCATTGCTCGAGCCATTGTTGTAATATCCTAGGGCCTTCCAGCCTGCCATTGTTGTTGGTAGAGATCAAGTTCTAGTGCTCTCTTCCTCCAAGGGGAGTCACCTGTTACGGGAATAGGAAACCAAGAATTCCAAGCCATTATTTTCATAACCTTCGTGAGCCAATGGTTCTACTCATTCAAAAGTTCTTCCCCCCATGCATCCTGTTCAAATCCCCCAAGCACAAGGAACCCCCACCCGAGACGCCCTCAACACCCTTGCATGCTCCTACGTTATGCCTACAATGACTACGGTTTCAGTCTATAGGAGCCAGTAGACCAAAATCCCACTCTATAGGAGCCACGGTTCTTCTCTCGTGTGCCCCTTGTTAGTTGACCTCATCCCCTTGTCCCCCTAAATTTTTCTCAACAATTCTTGACACTGCTCATCTCGGCCTCCTGACTTCTGAGCCCCTTCCTCCACCAGGTATCCCTCTCATACCTTACAAACCATCCCTCAATCTAACTTCCTGGCCAGCTTTCCCAACGTATCGATTCCCCAATTCTAGAGGACCCCTACCCCTGACATCCTCCCCCTACTAACTCCCCTTAGGGGCTTGGCATCTGCCCTCATGGCCCCATCTTCCTCAATGCCCTAGACTTCCCAACTTGTTCGGGACCCAAACTAGACTTAACGCTAATGAAATTACCACTACCTTACCCTTTCCCCTTAGGCTTTCCAAGCAGACAAGTAGACAAGGTTCGCTCAACCAGAAGCCCTCCCTCCCCATCCTATAATCCCCATGTGCGAGAGGATAATACTAAAGCAAAGCGATACCCCAGCCAACCCAATGCACAAGAGTGCAATACCAAAGCGGAGTAATATCCCTACATAGCTTATATAGCTACAATGAATCTCGTCATCTTCCATCTCCCAGCTATTCCAGTCACCCCAAATGATCTCTCTCCCCAACCCCTTGCCCCCATGCAATCCCAATTCAACAAACTAGACGTAGGGGAGCATAATGTAGTGCAAGCAGAGAACATACTTGTTAACCAACGCTTGGGATCATTGTATCTCTTTGCCTTCTCGAAACTGTTGCACCACCTTCGATGTTGTTTCCATTGTACGATCACCCTCCTCTCTACTAACCCTCTTTGTTGTTAACAAACTCTAGTGCATGCCAATGCCACCTTCATTCTGTCATCTTATCTTAACCATGTGTACAACCACTACGCCCTACACTTCAAGCGTGTGGGAGGCAGTAGCACTTCCTTTAGACGTCCTTGTCATGATGACCCTCTTAATATGTACGTAAGTCACTTCTCACCTGAATCGAAGATTCTTAAATTCCATTTTAAAAATAATTAAAAATTACTATATATTAAATAAATAAAAAAATATATCTATTTAATATTCAATATTTCAAAAATGAAAATTAAAAATTTCTATTCAGTATATATAACTAAAGTAATAAATTTACAAATAATCATATTTATTGAACTGTAATTTTAATGGATATAATTATTATAAACATTATTCTCGTTACTTATTTCTAATACCTAATGAAACTATTTATATAAAATTTTATTCAAAAGTCAAATGCACATTAAAAGAATTAAAAAATAATTAAATAATGTTAATTATTAAACAACCATAACATTAAAATAGTAAATCGTTTATCGATATTTAATTATAATTCATTATTATCCAGATTTAATTTTTTATATTATTGTTAATAAGTTAAAAATTAATATTTTAAAATTTCATTCAAAAATCAAATGCACATTAAAAGAATGATAACAATAAGTGAATAATCTTAATTACTAAACAACCATAATATTAAAATAATAAATCATTTATCGATATTTAATTACATTCGTTATTATCCCTATTTAATTTTTTATATTATCATCAATAAGTTTAAAATTAATATATTAAGATATATACAGATGAATATAAAACAATTTCTCTTGACCATGTGCTATAAACAATGTGGTCCCTAACCCTCAACGAAAGGTCAACTCTAGTTGCACCTCATGTAGGTATCAATGTGGTCCCTAACCCTCAACGAAAGGTCAACTCTAGTTGCACCTCATGTAGGTATCAACTCGACATGAGCTGAAAAAGATATGACATTTAAATTATCCTTCACCCCACAAACTCACAATCATTGGATTAGGTATCAACTCGACATTAGCTGAAAAAGATATGACATTTAAAAATAATCCTTCACCCCACAAACTCACAATCACTCGATTGGGTATTTGGACTTGCGAATTTTTTATTGATAGAGGGAGGACAAATGACATGAGAGTGGAGGTAGGTGTGAAAAAAGTCCGTTGTGACTTATAACTGTGATGTATATGGTGGATGTATGCAGTCATTTCACAGAAAAATAAAACCACAATACATGGGTGGTGTGCTTTTTACTTAATTTCAACGCCCCACTCATCTGTTCATAAGTGTAATTCCACCCATTGTCCACTCAACGCAACAAAGGAATAAAAACATGAAACATGTGTAAGGTACTACAGACAATGTGACCGCATGGTACTTTTAGTGCTCAAACATCTATTCTTTTATTATAAATAGTCAAATACCATGGGAGAATTTCCATAAACCTTGCACTCCTGAGACAAAGGAGCAAGAATATAGGGATTGTAATGAGCGCATTCTGATTTTTAAAGAATGAAAATGTACCGGGTCAATAGCCAAAAAGACTTGTAATGAGTGCATTCTGATATTTAACAGAATGATAGTGTCCTAGGTCCACAGCCTGCTCTCTCAGAAGCTTTGAGGATAATATTTGACTGACAATAATTTTTTCTCATTGGAATTGAAATACCTATGCTAGTGGTTTCTTCCATATATATATAGAGCGTGATAGGGCTAGGTAATTACATAATACACTTTTGGTTGTGCGGGATCTCTTTACTGAGAGGGATATTATGGGACTTTTATGTTGGAAGGAGTGGGTGGAATCTTGGAGGAGTCGTACCTCTGCATCTCTGGAAGATGGTCAAGAATGGGTAAACGATGGGTCAGTGGATTTCAAGGGAAGACCCGTTATCAGATCAACATCTGGAGGGTGGAAGGCTTCCCTTTTCATTATTGGTAATTGTCAGGCAAATATATCCATGCAAAGTGTCTTTTGTCAGATCTATTGATAAGGATGCCCTTGAATTCATCAATTAATTCTGTGCATGTGTTGTATAAAGGCAATAAATTATTGGAGGGCTATTTATTTGATTGATAAAATGAATCTGCGTTCTTGGTGTTTTTCTATTGCAGGAGTTGAGTTTAGCGAGAGACTAACATACTATGGAATTGCCTCCAATTTGATCATCTACTTGACCACTGTGTTGCATGAGGAAACTGCAAGGGCTGCCAAGGATGTCAACAACTGGGCGGGTGTCACTACCGTCATGCCTCTGCTAGGAGGATTCATGGCAGATGCATACACTGGACGTTACTGGATGGTCCTAATCTCTTCAGTAATCTATCTCCTGGTAAGTTTCAGAATATTTCAGGGTTCAATTCATCCAATGGAATTAGATAATCTAACGTTAGAATAAGAATGTTTTTGTTTATTTTCAGTGTAGATGTCATAGAATTATAAGGTTTTTGTTTATTTACAGTGTAGATGTCATAGAACTGAAAAGAATTATTGAATTGAGCTATTGATTTGATATTTTGAAATTTATCCCAATAATTTTTTTGATATCTGAGCCGAGCCATGCTAATTGATAATAACCACACTAACCAATTCAAAACATGGCGTGACTTAGACCATCCAATATACTGGGATGAATCTGCGTTTTACTCATGTACAAAACCACTACGACCTTTTTCTAATCTGACAATATATTTTTTGTGTGACAGGGATTAATTTTGTTGACACTTTCAGTGTCCCTCTCTTCCCTTAAGCCTCCTGGTTGTCCGAAAACCAACGTGACGTGCCTAAGTATGAATAAGCCAACTTCCACACAGCGCAGCGTTTTCTTCTTGGCTCTGTATTTGATATCCATTGGCACAGGCGGCCACAAGCCCTCTCTGCAATCCTTCGGCGCAGACCAGTTTGACGAGGAAGATAAAACTGAAAAACTGAAAAAGGCATCTTTCTTCAACTGGTGGTATTGCGGACTGTGTGGCGGCGTTCTGTTGGCTGTAACGGTTGTCGTATACGTTCAAGATTATGAGAGCTGGGGGATTGGGTTCGGAATCCCCACCGTAGCCATGGCTATATCTATTCCTATTTTCATCTACGGGACTCCGTTATACAGGCATCAGGTTCCAGGAGGCAGCCCTATCACACGCATAGCTCAAGTATTCGTAGCTGCTATGCTTAATAGAAATAAAAGCCTCCCTTCTGACACGGGCATGTTTCACGAGAATTGGGACATGGAAGCCAGAAAACCAAGACAGAGGCTGCTATCACGCACAGATAATTTCAAGTAAGTTACGTCTATCGTTTAAATTTCAATTCCCTCTTCCCCTCTGTTTACCTCAATCACTATTTTCGCAAACCTGCTATCATAAAATAGTTTAGGCGGTGGTTGATGTTTGCACTAGAATGGTTTCGTACGCTCACTGCATTAGAAATCCATAATTCCATTTGATGCAAATATCTTTTTGGTTTTTTAAAACAAATTAATATCATCCTCCTGTTTTAATATTGACGTGTATATGTTTCAATCTAAATAAGACTCTATTTACAGTTAGAATGTATGAAGTATCAGTTTATTGCATCAAAGAGCATTTGGTTATTTGTTTTTTCCTTTGAAAAGAATTATTAAAAAGTTACAGTTTCCATATGTTTGATTTGTTCTTTCGTTTTCTTTTCAACCGTTTTTACTTGAATTAATAAAAAACAGTTTGGATAATTTTTATTGAGCAGCAATATGATTCTTGAAGTCTGAGGGATTTTTGGCCATTAATGTTTATGGGCGAGCCACCTGGTACTTAAGTGTGAGTACATGTGCGAGAACGAAAAATGTGAGATATATATATATATATATATATATATTTTCGTGAATAAATATTTTTTTATTTCCTTAGAATGTCTTCGGAATATAGTATAATATTCACCTATGTGGTGTTTTTTCACCGTATAGTTTCAATATGCCTTGAGAGATACCACATACTTGTAAACATGTATTCATTAAAATTAGTCCCAAAAACCAATCATTTTTAGTATATCTCGATAGAACAATACATAACAGCCACTAAATATTCCAATCGTTTAAGAGTTAGAGGACCTAACAATTGTTACGTCTTTGGCGTTAGAACCAGGAGAGGATGGCCTTCAATAAATGTTGATTTGTTAGAGCTGTGTTAATGTGTTACAAGAAGGAAAATAGAATATATCTCTCTTATTTGTCCTTTAAAACCCTTTCAAGCAATGCCTCCCTTTCAAGCAACGCCTCATCTACTAATGAAATTCTATGGAATTTCCTTCGTCCACTAGTGTGACCACGGTCAGTTAGAGACCTCTTCCAAATATTTGAATCAAAAAATGGTTGACATTCTACATCAATGAGTGGCTCTAGGTTGTGGATTTCTTGATGAGTTTCACGGGCAGCATAAAATGTCCTAAATACTCATTGTGCATGTTTTTCAGCCTTATTCGGGCCTTGCGGGCTCTAGCCACCACCTCCCCTATGATTGTGAATATGGAAATGTGAATATGTTTCCATGGAAACATATCGCAAAAGTATGGTGCTCACTTAAGTTTCTCAAAAAGGTGATTAAAGGTGGGGTAAGATAAGGTATACCAAGCTATGTTAAACGGACTAACATAAAATGACAAATAACTTTGATAGCAAATATTTTTCCATGGAAACATATCACAGAAGTATGGTGCTCACCTAGGTTTCTCAAAATGGTGAGTAAAGGTAGGGTAAGATAATGTATACCAAGCCATGTTAAATTGACTAACATAAAACAACAAATAGCCTTGATAGCTTAGACACAAACCTAAGAAAGGAAGACGTCATGAAATGGCACTCATGCTACAAAATTCACAAGAATTTAAAATACTAACTCTAACCCCTAAACCATAGAGTCAATACCACACCAAGATATAGGAAATTATAGTTAGGAAGTTTAGTTATCCCTCTACTATAGATATTAGTTTGGCTAAAAGGAGAAAACTTGAGAGCCAATACCCAGGTTGCTCAGAAAGAACGAGAACTATTGAATCTAATGGTTGATAGGGACTTTGATTACCCTCCAATGAAAGAACCCAACACAATAAAGGCCATGCCTACGAGGCTAAAACGGTCAATTCCATAGGAATTAACAAGAAAAGATAGGAATAACCAAGGTGCCTTAATCTACGCGATCATGATCAATGGAGCCTCTGAGATCTACAACTTCACCTCTTTGTTGTTTTTCTCTCTATCTATACAACTCCCCTAAAATTCATCTCCAACCTTACTTTCTCATAAACAAGTAATGCTTTATAACCACAAGATGGCATTTTACCATTTTCCCATAATACAACTAAAACAATTTATTTTACTTCTAGACAAAACACACCAAAAATAGAAAAATCCTCACCCTTTTCCTCCTGATGTGGAGGGTAGGGGCTCGAGCCATTTCAACCTACTTAGGTAGTGTAGCTCCTCCTCCACATGAATGCACAAGGTCCTCAACTCTATTTTATAAACCACATTTAAACGTGCTTTAATTATTAATTACTCACATGCTTGTGTATCCATGGAATATACCACATTTCAACCTGCTTAGGTAGTGTACCTCCTCCTCCACATGAATGCACAAAGTCCTCAGCTCTATTTCATAAACCACATTTAAACGTGCTTTAATTACTCACATGCTTGTGTATCCATGGGATATACCACACTCCCCCGTTAATAAATGGTATGTCCTTGAGAGAGCGGAGAGTGGCATGTTGGCTCCACAAGTCCCCTATCTATCTCATTTATCTCATTTCCCACCCTTAAGGAATTAAAAAATATATTTTTAATAAAAAAATTCAAAATATTTTTGCACAGTTTAGAGAAATATAAATTAATAACTTATCCTAATTTGTTTAATAACAACTTAATTCATTGACTACTATTGGACTGATATAAAAGCTTTTATAATATTTGTTGCGTTTGATATGCTCGCAGGTGGTTGGACAAAGCAGCCATTGCAGTCGAAGCCAATGCTAATGCCGATAATATTTCAGGAAGAAGAAGCATCAGAACACAAAACCCAAGTCCCTGGAGAGTTTGCACAGTAACCCAAGTAGAAGAAACAAAGCTGATACTGAGAATGGTGCCCATCTGGTTATGTTGCCTCATTTTTGGGATGTGCATATCCCAGGGAACGACCTTCTTCGTGAAGCAAGGCGTCAGTATGGATAGAAGACTAGGATCCCATTTCGAAATCCCTCCAGCTTCTCTCCTAACATTTTCGGCTGGTTCTATGATCTTATTCGTAGCAATTTACGACCGGTTTCTTGTTCCCGTGGCCAAAAAAGTCACAGGCCGTGAACGTGGGATAACTCTTCTCCAAAGAATTGGAATAGGCATGTTCATATCTATTCTCTTCATGGTCAGTGCAGCTCTGGTGGAAACAAGGAGGGTGGATATGGCAAAAAAGTACCATGGAGTAGTAGGCGCTCCAGTGAGACTGCCTATAAGTGTCTTCTGGTTAGTTCCTCAGTTTGTTCTGCTCGGGATAGCAGATGTATTTACACTGGTAGGGTTGCAGGAATATTTCTATGATCAGGGTCCAGATGGCATGAGAAGCTTGGGAATCGCCTTCTATCTCAGTGTTGTTGGAGTTGGCAACTTTCTCAGTACTTTCCTCATCACCATTGTTGAGAAAGTTACCGAACTTCGAGGACATGAGAGCTGGTTTACTACCAATCCCAAGGGACTTCACTGGGACTATTTCTACTGGCTTTTGGCAGTTCTTGGGGCTCTGAATCTATGTGTTTACCTCTATGCCGCACGATCATATACATACAAGAAAGTAAAGCCAGTAGAAGAGAGTATCGATGCTAAAACCTGAAGCCATTCGGCATAGGCTAGAGATCAATACTATTTACATAACAAGGGTCACTATAGAATAGGCATATTGCGCTTTGTTTTGTCTATGGATTCCATAGTGTGATATTAGTAATAGAGGCATTTGATGATGCTATTATGTAAGTTTATATAATCCTTTTATATTTACGTGATCCTTCGAAATCCATGTATGAAAATAAACGAAGTTTAATGCAATTAAATGCCACCGCTTCTAGAGATTCAATTCTTGCATTATATATCGTTTTTCTTATACTTATCAATTGCTCAAATATCTTCTTCATCAGAGCACACAGGCAAAATTTACTGATGATGGCAGAGACCAGGAAGAATTTATTCATCGGGGTCTCCTCCTTTTAAGCAATGACTTGGGAGGATTCTAAGTTCAGGGTTAACTTTAGAGTAATGAAAAATACATAATAATTGATATGATATCATCATAATTGTGGAAAGCTCTAGGCTTGAGCCTACACATGTTATAAAATAGTTTATTTTAGAAAAATGTATCCCATATTTACCGTTCACAATAATAAAATTTAAAAGTAAATAACTGATACTCATGGAATGCTCATCGCATAAACTTAAAACTTATATTAAATTCTAATTAATTTTATAAGTTTAAAATACCATCCATTATAATTATTCTCTTGAATTATTTACGCCCAGCTTACTTTTAAGACCTGGTAGTTGGGAATGTTTTGGTGTCAATATGACAGAACCTCACATTTAATATTCATTCCTCGTGAATGTTTAGGTTTCAATCTGATTGCATCTGCTCTAGCATGACACTTATTTTAATGAGAATATAGAGCAGCATATATTTTTAATGAAAAATATTTTTTTCCCATGCTACATCCCTTATGATATTTGTTTCTTCCATCACCCGTGACCGACAAAATAGACTTGTATTTATTACTACAAGTCTAAGAAGTATGTATAGTTGAAGCCCAGTTTATATATGAACATTGTGGAAGATTTACAAGCTCCGAAATGTGATCTCATCACCTTATTGATTAACCTTAGAACTAGGCAACATGAACTTGAGAGATAGCTAGTTTGGGGTATTTGACCCAAAAAAAAATAGTTAGGGCTGAGCTAAGTCATCTGCTATATTGTAATTTTAGGTGACTTGTATATGAACATTAGGAAATTGAGACAAGCTTTATTTTTTTTTGCAACTGGCTCGATACTAGGTTGAGGGATGTGTAAAGATCCACTATTGGATGAAATAGGTTATGCGAGTTCAATTGGTTGAGTCTCAGGTGGTGTAATATATTGACACTATCGAGTAGTTAATTTGATGTCACCGAAATCAATATAGAGGATGTTGTAAGTTCCATTTCCAAATTGTGAAGGAATGGAAAGTGGTGTGGAAGAATGGGTTTCCAATGTGGCCACATGTCCTTGTGTTGGGAAAGGGTTCCTCATTGTAAGGTCCTCGGCTGTGCGGTGCGGTTGGGCGTCGGGCGACCCGGCGCGCGCACACGACGGGCGGCCGTGCACGACTGAACGATGGGCGGAAGTGCAACCGTGGACAGACAAGTGCGAGTTGCGGTTATGTGGGTTTGCAACATAACACATGCGAAGTAGATTTGCGATGGCAAATGCGATGTGCTTATACCCATCCCTGGAGTGGTTGCGATGCAGGGTTGGGCGACCAACCGTGGTGGTGAAGCCGACTTGGTAGAGTGCCGAAAGGATGTGTGTAAGGGGGTGTGTGGGCGGTCGACAGGGCAGCCCACCCACACACGAAGAGGTGTATATACATGGAGCATTGAACACTTGGAGAGAACACATTCGAACATCACTCATACGCATTCCTCTCTTGGAGTCAAGACTTGTGCACAGATTTGAGGGGGATGAGCGCATAGCTCATGCGCTCCCTTGGTAGTACGCACTTGGTGAAGAGATCTTGGTGAAGAGGTGAACGCGTTGGGCAAGGCGTGCCCGAGGTGATCGTGCGGAGGTGTTTGTGCGACGAATTGACGAGGGTGTCTTGGTGGCTCGGGTGAGCGCCCGCCCATCGTGCAAGTGTGCACGAAGATGTGTTGAAGTGTTGGGTTGTGAATAGAGGTATGTCTCGGTTGGAGGCACCCGTGTGTGGCGACTTGGAGGTGCGCCTGAGTTGGGCAAATGACATGACGGTGCGACGGGGTGAACGAAGGTTTGTTTAGTCCTGCGGCGACCGTGCAGAGGTGCCAACGAGCTGGGCAATCGAGTTTGCCAAAGTTGTATATTTGGCTACGTTTAAATTTGGGGTTTCCCAAGATTTAACTTGTGCATTGTAAAAAACGAAAGATTGTATAATATATTGTTGGGCAGACTCATATTGCAGGGAGTTGCCCCTCCTTTTATACTGTTGCATTTCTCTTATATAATGTTGTGGATAATGAATGTGTATGGGTGTTCATTAGTATAAAGGATAACTAATTATACTTGGTTGAGAATCACAAACTAAGTAGGAGAAAGTGAATTAGGCGTAGTCCATGTGCACGAGTATTGTTAAAAAGAAAGTGTTCGGGGGTGTCGCACCTCGCCGGCATGGTTGAAAGACCATCGTAGGCTTGGGGGCGTGAGAGTTGGTATCAGAGCTCATGAACAGGTTCGGGTGTTGAAGCATTGAAGCTGATACACAACTTGACAGTTGGTATCAGAGCTTGTTGAACAAGTTCGGGTTTGAGCAAGGTTGCTCATGACGAAGTGACAGTGGAAGCAGGTACTTGCAAGTGAAGGAAGCTAGTTTCACATACAAGTGTGGAACAAGGGCCGGTTCATGGTTGCAAGGTGCTTGGTGAAGTTGGTGAAGGTTGGAACCGAGTGTCGTAGATTTGGGCAGGCGGTACTACGTGTTGTTCATACGATTTGGGCACTTGTCAGGTGGGCAAGTGGGACTGCGTGTGGGTAGGTATACACGGTTTGGGTGTCTGTGGACCAAACGAAGTACGAACCGGGGAAGACGACGTAAAAGGCATGGCAGGTTTGGAAGAATGCGAAGGGAATCTCTTGCTTACCTTATACAGGTTGAAGTAGATGAAAAAGGAGAATCCCCGGATTCGAGAGAAGCTTGAAGTCTTGGAAAAGAATGTTGAAGATGAGCTTCTTCAACTTGGATGGACAATTGAGCAATATTGAGTTGTATATTGTACTGACTAGGAAGAGGAAGTCGTGATAGTTGAAGATGTTACAGACATGATCATGATGGAGGATGAGCTTGAGATTGATCAAGTTGGACAAGGATCGTGCAGTTTGCAGACATGTATGGATGAGGGTAATCTCATGGAGGAACCTCATGATGATGATGATATAAGTACTATTGATACTTGTGTTTCATTTGATCATTTGGTAGATGGACCATATGCAAGGAAGGGCAAAGCCAGTTTGCCGATGCTGGGGAGCATCTTACCATGGATGTTTATGATGAGACCTTGTATGGAGAAGCAAGGATTGTCGATTGTTGCAGGACTTGTTGGGGTTGTTTGTGACCTTGTGGTAGAAGGTACAAAGGCCCGTGGCAAGGGTGGAACTAGATGATCATTGTGGAGGAATGGGTCATGCTTTAGCCACATGGCTAAGTGCCCGACATGACTCATGGACAGATTGGAGGGCACATACTTGAGTTGCTTGGGTGGACTTCTGATACGGATTCAAACAGGAACGCAATAGATTACAGAGATAACCATAAATACAGAGATGCGATAACCATAAATAAAGAGATGCAGCGGAAATA
>APFE030098688.1:2359-35778 GCA_000404065.3 Pinus taeda | reverse complement strand
TTAATATCATCTATTTATTATTTGCTTCCATTCTCCACATAAATCTTACGATTTTAAATTAAGAATATATATACTTTAGATCCAACTCACATGTGTTCCCTTAATGATATTTTTTGTAGTATAAATTTTACAAATTCTATCTCCCCAAACTTCTCACAACTATTGATGATAGATAGTTAATATTTTCACACTAAGGTTGTAATTTTAAGATTAAATATAATACTATCAATGGAACTATGTACGTAAATTGAGTTACTTGAATTTGGATTTCTCTTAAAATTTCTTTGGAAACTCAAAATTAATAGCACCTAAAAGATTACAATCAAGATATACTACAAGGTAATTTCTTTTTTTTTTAAGGATTTATATTTCACATTAATCTCAAAATTATTGTCACGAAGATAATTATGTTAATCTAATAATTAGAATAAGGAATTTTATGCAATACTAATGGTGGAAATAGTAATATTAGAGAATAGAGGATCGTGCTCTCCATGAACATGCGATTAATATTAGGAACACAACCTCAATACCTCTCAAGCTACCATGCCATTCTATCACATTATCCACCAATTGGTAAATACTCGAATAAATGTGCATACATAAGCATGCACACATTCCTTTATCTATCAATACTAAAAAATGAGCCATAAGTTCGTACATTTCTACCCTATGTCCATTAAAACTACAAGGTGAATTTTAAGCACATCAAGATGCACCTACAAGTAGAGTAAACCATGGATCTCGTGCAGTTGGGATGACAAATGTTGGTGGCATTGCCATTATACTTTTCTAGCAATTATAATAATGTTTTGCCTCTCGTTCCTTCAATTTTGAGGTTCATGTTTTCATATAGATAATGACGTTTACAAGAATTTTAGGAAAGAATTGAAATTGTTTTACAATTATTCAAATTCACCCTACAAATTCTATTCAAATGCCAACTCCACCACCAATATTCTACATAAATTTCTAAGAGATGAAAATACTGACAATGATACTTAAATTGAAACGATTAAAATCCTATTTCGCTCTTTTAGGAGTATCAAAGAGATATAATGTGTTTCCCATGCTGCATTCCTTAACATACTTTTTTCTTCAATCACCCATGATCGAGAAAGTGGTATTGTATTTATTAATAAAAGTCTAAGAAGTATGCATATTTGAAGACTAGTCTATATAAGAACATTTTCGAAGATTCCCAAGCTTAGAAAAGTGATTTCATCACCTTATTTATTAACGTGATTTCATCACCTTATTTATTAACGTTAGAACTAGGCAACATGAATTTGAGAGAAAGAGGTAGCTAGTTTATGGTATTTGACAAAACCTCCTTTGAATCAATGGGTTGTGCCATTATATTTTTTTAAAATATTATGAGTTGAGTGTTGTCCAGGTCTCCATGTAAACTATTCTGACTTGGTGAGTTCTATGGGCCCAATCATAGTTTTGCACCAAAAAAACTTAATACTAACTATTGAGCCCTCAAAATTGTTCCTTTTGTTATCTATTTTCCCAAACCTGAGAATATGATAACTACTCTATGTTATCCCTTTTTGTGATAATATCTGGTTCATTATCCTATTTTGATTAAGAAATAACAACATTTACAAAACCATGTTATTTGCATATCCCCAATTAAAATTTTTACATGGAAATTACCAATTTTGCATTTTTGTTGGTATATATATATATATCTATGTGTGTGTGTGTGTGTGTGTGAGAGAGAGAGAGAGAGAGAGAGAGAGAGAGAAATATGTGGTGGAGATATTTAATAAATTTTGGAGAAAAGGGAATGGTTGAGACTTGAGAAAAGAAGAAAAAATAAAGCAAGTTGCCGAGTTATCCGGCATGGAAAGGGAAGCATGGGAAGGATCAAACCATGGTATGGGAAAAATCAAACCATGATATGAGGAAGGTTAAGAAAAAATAAAAGGAAGGTTGTGGCCTCATTTTGATCATTCTAGTTTTGGCATTTCATTCATAAATTGGAGGTTTTCTTAATTTGTTTAGCTAAGTCAACCAATGTTCTTTATCATAGGGATTTCCAAGAGGAGAATCCAAACTCTCTTCTGGTGAAATTAGAGCGTCATACTAGGAGAGAAAATTTGGAGTTGATTCAATATTTATTTTCCTGCATTTTGTGAGCTATTTCATCTCTACTATAGGTAGGTCATTTTTGTTGGAGCAGTTGCGGCAATCATGTCTCGGTAAGTAACTGGAATTTACTATATCTTTTCAGTGCTATCTTTCAGTGTTCTCTCACTTCTTGTTGTGGAGAATTTTTTGTGGAGCAACTTTATATTTTCTGTTGGGATATAGAGTTAGGTAGTGGGTAATTCCAGTTGATTTTCGGTTAATTCTGGGATGTTAAAATTAGACCAAAATATTTTTGCATTTTTTTGGTCTCGGGTTGAATATCAATGTTGAGTGATAAAGAGGTGTCTTTTTAACTCCTATTTATCCTATATTAATTATCAATCCAGGTACGATATTTTATTTCAAGAGTGTGCTTAGTCTGAGGTAGGCAATTTATTCTAAGAGTAATGTTTTGCAGTACAATGTTTCAAATACAAGAGTAAACAGATGCTTGAAATAAATCTAATTGCAATTACAAGAAACCTAATGCTCTGAAACTAAACCATTCACTCGGAAAACTACAACAATCATCAGCCAAGGATACAATAATAGTAACTCTTTCCTCTGTCAGCTGATGTAAATGAAATTAACCATAACCAAGATCCTCAATCTGAGAACTTAGAAAGTAATAGCCAATGTCCTTTGCAATTGTTGATCTTAAACTCCACACTAATGTAACTAATTGGAAATGAGAACTGAATTAACTCAATACTGTTATTAGAGAAAATGGAGAATATGCTCACTGCAATAACACTTAAAAGAATAACCAAATATATGTAGGAAAGAAAAGATTAGAAAAGCTATTTGAATAGAAAGGGACAAAAAAGCTATCTTAATCGAAATAAACAACAAAGCTATGTTAGTCAAAATGAACAGCAAAGCTATCTTAATCCAAATGAACATCAAAGCTATTTTAATCAAAATGAACAGCAAAGCTATCTTAATCCAAATGAACAACAAAGCTATTTTAATGGAAATGAGCAACAATTTATAATGAATGCCGAGCCTTTATAACTGAAATGAATAAGAATATAAGTTGTAAAGGATAATAATATTGTTATGATGGAAAGGAACAACAACACGATTCAATCACAACTTATGCAATAAAACGATTCCATAAAATGTTAGAAAAGTAAACTGTAAAAACAGAAAACTGTAGTGCAATGCAATTCAAGGAAATGAAAAGTAAATCAAACCATCACATGACTGGAATTGTAAAGTAATGGTACAAATAGCAAGTGGATCCACTAGGGTCGGGCCCTTAGCTGCTTTTTGAAGCACCGCTGGACTACTTCAGTATGAAGGAATAGAATAACAACCAACTTATATATTAATCATGTGAAAATGTTTACAGGAAATCATACTTTGTTTTGATTAGCGAGATTCGACGATCAAAGTAGCAATACAACAATAAGTTCTGCAAAATGATAATACATGCTCCTTGATTTCTACAAGCGTTGTCCTTTTACAATAGCCAAGCGGATAAAACAAGAATATAGATAAGCTTTGAAGTAGAGATCCCTCAGGATGAAAGGATCCTGGACGATTCTCTCTATATTTTATCTCTGGTTATCTTTTTGTCTTCTTGCGCTGATGTTGCGCTTTCCCTTTCCTTTCCTTGACTATGTGCTGTGATCTCAATCTTCTTGTCTAGATATGGCTTCTTGGTGAAGGTAAAACTGTTAATCCTACTTTGTCTTTTCCTCCCGAATGGTGGCTTTCCATTTCTTATATTTTATGTATAGAAGAAAAGACAATAATTCATTAATTTGTAAAAATCACAAATCTCCTTAATTATACTATTGATATATTACCATCTTAGAATATAAAGGAGTTATGATTAAAGAAAAAGGTAAAGAAATGGATGGAAAATTCATACCTTTTCCATGGCTTAACACACCCCCCTACTTACCCTTTTTCATGCCGTCATGAAAACCATGTAATTTGCATGCAAAGTAGTTAGAGAATAGGCTGGAGGGGGATTTTCATGAAGTGGTCTAAAACCATGATTTATAGCTAAAACTTCAAAAATACGTCCTATCTTTCCTTCAGGTAATTCATATATGGCCTTACATCATGTTGTTGGATACCAGATAATAGGGCTTCAAAATCTAGAACCTAGTCAATATGGTCCCTCCCTCAAGATGATGTTACTATATGTGATCAGGCGGTCGACAACTAACTTAAATTTTTTGTAATTGAATGGCTCTCTGTCCTAAATATTCCAATTGAAAGTCTTCGATCAAAATTTAGCTACCGCTACGGCATGGTCTTTGATAGACAGGAAATATTCTACCCCTTGCTGGACAATTTCTTTGTGGATGGGTCCCAATGTCCACACCCTCCTTTTTCATTAGGCTTTTATGCTTAGTCCACAGTTGTAATGCGTTTTTAGGTTCACCCCTAACCCAAAGGTCTAACCTATTTTCTTGTCTCTGAAAAGTGTTATGGGTCGTCAGCCACTTTAATTGGTTAAAAACAAATGAAATTAATGCTTGAGACTAGATATCTCCCACAAAAAGACTAGGATTCTTCTCCATTTCCTCTTCTAAGATAAAATTATGCAAATAAAATTCAGAGAGTAATCGTTGACCTTTTACTCCATATTGTTTACAACAATTTATAAAATCATCAACAGTTTTTAATTCTATAGGATTCCGCACCTTAACAACTTTAATTTTTAACTGCAAATATCTTTCTAATAAAAAAAAGCATAATTTTTGGTAGGGGCCCTACATGCTAAGACATATGTATATAGAGAACAGAGAATATCCATTTGAATCTTGACTATTTTTAGTCTATTCCTTACCTCTCCAACTTTTTCTTCTACCTTCCGACATTTATCGAATGCTTCTTCCTCTGCTGTATTGATGTCCCTTAATTGCTACTATAACTCTTGGTATTTCTTCTGAGGAATAGTCTCTTCTTCGAGGTTTTCTATAGTCTACTGAGCCTATGCTAGATCCTCTTGGAGTTTTACTACACCAGGGTCGTTATCCAACAACACACTTTTGAGTTGAAGAACTACCTGGGTTTTATTATTATGATGTCTAGTCCCTACAGTCTCTGTCTCTTTGTCATGAAATGTTTGGTTGGTCGTACAGCTGGAGGACAATACCCCAGTCTGAACATCTTTATTGCAAACTTCTGCATTTTTTGTTTGGGCAGCTGCATCTGTAATAGCTATGTGTTATTCCTTGTTGCCTTGAATGAATATGGGATTGGTTTGAGTCTCCATGGCCCTTGTATTATGGGGTTCAGTTTGGATGGCTGCATCCCCTATTTTCGGGGTTCTTTAAGAGATTTCCCCTTTTTCAAGGCCCTTATCTTCTTTCTGAGTTTTTTTTACTAAATTTAGCAGCTTTTGTTGTTCCTTCCACAGTCTCTTAATTTTATTCGTCTTTTTCTTCTTCTTAGGAGGTACAATTGTTTCCTTTTGTGGACTTGGTTGCTCAGTTGGGTTTTGTTCTTCTAGGACTGTGCAGTTTCCCTGGCTTGCCTCCATATTCTCTGTTTGGAACACATCTTCAGTGCTTGTATTATCCCAACTAGGTTCCTCAGGGGAGGCAACCGTAGTTTTCTCTGCCACTTCCTAGGAGGCTTCTGCTTTTGCTTCCTCCTCCTCATGCATTTCCGTGGATGTATCCGTGCTGTGGGCAAAGTGTTCTTGCAATTGTTCTACTTCAATATTGAGGTTGAGTGGGCTCTGAGGTTGAATATACTCACCCATATTGGCCAAAATTTGTGCCAATTCATCCTCCTTCAATGGGTTTTGTGGTGGACTTGCGCTAGAGGTTACGGGAAGTTCCACTTCCTCCCCTTCTTCTTCACTGGTGTGCTCAGTTTCTTCCTCTTCCTAGTTTTCTTCTTCTTCAGGTTGCGGGAGTTGCTCATCTCCAGAACTATGTAATTCTAAGGGTTGGATTTTGCTACCCTCGAGACTCTCAAACATTCCCCTGCCTCTTCTTAATCTGGAGGACTATTTTCTTTTTGGAGGTCTAGACGTCACGCTGGTGGTTCTTTTTATTTTCGGGGCAGGTAAGGCAATTCCCCAATCTATTGAAAATACCAATTCTTCCCAACTAGTCTACTGCTTAGCAAGAATATAACTAACTATTAATCGAATTAAACAATGGTGGCTTAATACTGTTCCTATATGACGGGATTTCCTTATGCTTCGAGTAGTGTCATGCAATAAAAAATTTAAATATGGAAGTAAATTTACATCACATCTCTGTTTTAGTACTGTTAGTAATTTGAGGTGGCGTGGTCTTATCTCATCCTTTCTCCCATTGCAAGTGATATAGCTCTACACTACTCTAGCTAGTTCCATCCATGGTTGTCCCAGAGTTGCAGGCTAGAATCCTTTCCCATACGGGACCAACTGCTGGCAGTCTAGATACTTCTGAAATTACTATATCTATCACTATTATTTGCCTTCCTCTTACTACGGAATGATCCTCCTACAAATTCTGCAAAACATCGATGGCCGCAGTTTCATGGGGCTATTGTAATCGTGTAAGGTAGGCAATCCAATCAGGCTCTCACCAAAATTTCTCGTACAGTGTTAGAAACTGTTAGTACTTATCGTTTGCTACATATTAATAGACCTCCCATTGTGTCTAAGCTCTACACATTGTTAATTCTACACAACAATACACCGAAATGACAATGGAACAACAAACTGTGCATATTGAAAAATATCAATACTGTTAAACTTGCTATTTCCGAGATTTGATGAAGTCGTAGTACCTCCAAATAGGGAATTGACACATATGCCAATGTATTTTGGAAGTCACCCACACCCCCCTGAGATATGATAGGTCGTCCTTTAACGGGAAATGGAGGAGTAGTGTACTGGATGACAATCGTACAATAAAAAAAAAGGAAAGGTGTACATATCCATGACATGATCACAAAAAGTAGTGAATTGCTGAAATCAAAGCTTATGATGAAAATCGTGAATAGATATGGAAAATCTATGAAATGATCCGAAAGATAGGGAAGAGGACAGCTGAGGTAAGTAAAAATGCTTATGCAGTCATTATTCACTTGAACCATTATGATTGATTTTTAAACAATATTTCATGTGTAAGAGGTTCGAAAGGGTTTAGAAGCATAATCTCATTTGAAATCAATATAGTGATATAAGAAAAGGGTTTATAGTTGCTATTGATGTGTGAAAAATATGACTCCAATGCCATTAGCAGAGCTCTGTTGCCAACAGGTGCTTATAACCTTGACAAAGTTGCTTTTTACCCTTTGAACCATAATCCTTTATGTATGCCTAGAAAAGTGCTTTGTGTTGTTAGGATGGAGGTCATTGTGCTGGCTTGGTAACCAGATGAATCACAATGCCATTCACCAAGAAGGAGTGAAAGGTGGGTAGGTCGGCTCATGATGAGACCTCCTGTTCCAAGAACTTTTTATTGTTTTGATGTGCGCCTTAGATCATATCCCTAGTGTGGTGGCCATAGTGGGAATGCCACTTAACTGCTTCCTTATGATCATGGTAGGTTGGATTTTGATGAGACCCCCTATCCTTCATTTGACAAATCATAGAATTGTTAGTAATCATATAGATATATTTTTTCTTTTCTTTTTCTTTTATATAGCACTTCCTATTTATATATAGAGGATGACTCAACACTCCTTAAGAGTAGGGATGGTGGAAGAAGTCTAAACATCTCAATAGAAGAAAATATGCCCTTATTATTATTCAAAAATAATAATCAAAGAGAATTATGAAGATTGGGGAAGAACCAACATGATAAAAATAATCAATGAAATTAGTTTTAGTGAAGATAAAGACAGCAAGGTAATTAGATAGTTGTGTTCTTTCCTTTTTTCTGTTATCAATACAAAGCAATTTCTTTAAAGATTACATTTTTTCTTTGATTTGTTGATTTCAGTAGTCTCTAATTTTTGTATCCTTGCATAAATTTGTATCTTTGCCTTGAAAGGATCATGAAGAGTGAAACATTATTCCCAAAAAAAATCATAAAAACAACGAAAAATTCACTAAAAAAAAGTGTTGTTCCTTAAATGGAATAGTTGTTGTTCCTTAAGAGGAACAAAAAAAAAACATCTGCACAAAAACTGCAGTTCCTTTAAGAGGGACAACAAACAAAATAAAAATATAGACGTGAAACTGTTGTTCCTTAAGCAAAACAAAAAATAAAGCAAGCGCAAAATAAAATGTTGATCCTTTGGCTGAACAGCCTAAAAAACAATCCAAAGCAAAACTGTTGTTCCTTAGAAGGAACAGAAGAAAGTAAAAAAATGGAAGAAGGGTTGTTACTTTTGAAAGGAACTGTAAAAAGCAATCCAAGTGAAAATTCTGTTCCTTAAAAGGAATGATTGTTGTTCCTTAAGAGGAACAACCGTTGTTCCTTAAGAGTAACAACAACTGTTTCTTAAGAGGAACAACAAAAACAATCGGCGGTGTGTTGTTCCCTTAAGAGGGATAGTTGTTGTTCCTTAAGAGGAACAACAATTGTTCCTTAAGAGGAACATCAAAAAAAATCGGTGGGAGTGTATTTCCTTTAAGAGGAACAGCTATTGTTCCTTAAGAGGAATAGCAGCTTGTTCCCTCAGACGAACAACAAAAGGTAAACACACAAAAGCGTTGTTCCTTAAGAGGAACAGTTGTTGTTCCTTAAGAGGAATAACAAAAAGATAAACATGTAGAAGTGTTGTTCCTTAAGAGGAATGACTACTGTTCCTTAAGAGGAACAACAACAGTTCCTTAAGAGGAACAGTAAAAAGATAAAATGCAGAGATGTTGTTCCTTAAGAGGAACAACTGTTGTTCCTTAAGAGGAACAACAACTGTTCCTTAAGACGAACAACAATTGTTCCTTAAGACGAACAACAAACAAATATAAGCACACAAGATCGTTGTTCCAAGAGGAATGGTTGTTGTTCCTTAAGAGGAATGGTTGTTGTTCCTGAAGAGGAACAACACGAGTAAAAAAGGCATGCAAAATTGTTTTTCCTTAAGAGGAACGACAACTATTCCTTAAGAGGAACAACATGAAAAATAAAATAAAAACCTTCTATTTGTTTTTAAATGGAACATTTGTTGTTCCTTTGAGAGGAACAACAGAGGTTACTTAAATGGAACAACAGTAAAAAAATATGTACAAAAAAATAGTTTATACAAGTGAAAGTAAGGAGAAAAGCTTATTTACAAAACTTAAAAACAAAGGAATTGTTTAGTGAATTAATTTTGAGGAGGAGTGATCTTCCTCAACAAGAATCTGCATAGTGGAATCTTCCCGTAATTGTTGGTAAAAGGATTCTCGACTAAGCGGTTTATGGTAAAGTCACACTCGATGACTGTTCATTTTAAAAGAATGTCCAGATCCATCAATGGTAGTCAATGTAACGGTGATATTATCATGCACTTTACGTATCTCATAAGGTCCAAGCCATTGTGTCTATAGTTTTTCGGGGAAATCCTGAAACCTGGAATCATATAGGAATGCCCAATCTCCTTCGTGGAAGATTTTCTTTTTAATAAGGGTGCCGTGCCATATTTCTCTCTGCTATTGAATTAATGGAGTATGTTGAAGAGCTGAGAGCCTAATTTCATCTAACTCGTTGATTTTCTATAATCTGTTAATCTAGGCCTCATTTAAATTCAAACCCACCTCCTGTGTTGTTCTTAATGTTTGAATTTCAAATTCTATTAGAAATATGGGTTCTTTTCCAAATAATAATTGATATGGTGAATACCCGGTGGTATTTCTCCATGTTGTTTGGTATGCCCACAAGGCTTCCAGAAATCTTGAATCCAGGTCACATCTATGTTATGCAACTACTTTTGTAAGTATTTCCTCTATCACCTTATTCATGCTCTCTACTTGGCCATTTTCCTATGGGTGGTATGGGGTTGTAATTTTGTGCCGAATGTGGTAATTTTTTAATGTTGCACCGATTTCATTACCTACAAATTGCAGTCCTCCATCTATAATTATGTCCCTCGGGAGACCATATTGCACAAATATTTGGAAAAGAAAATGTATTACAGAGTCCTCTGTAGCTCTTGGAAGTGCCTTTGCTTCAACCCATTTCATAACATACTCTGTTGCAACTAGTATGTTTTTTTTCTGATTTGAGCATGGGTTAATGGGACCAATACAATCGAGTGCCCAACTCTCAAATGGCTCGATTACTAAATGTAGATTCAAAGGCATTTCATCGGACTGTCCATGGAATCTCACCTTTTGGAAACTATCACAGGCTTGAACAAACTTTTTAGCATCTTTAAAAATTGTAGGCCAGTAATAGCCTGTTTGTAAGACTTTGTGACCAGTCCTGCAGTCTGCAAAATGTCCGCCACACGGCCCGTCGTGTAATGCTTTTAGACTGTCAAATATTTCATCTTCTCAGACGCATCATCTGATGTGCATATCTGCCCCTCTATGAAATAGGTAGCCCCCAATCCAAGAGAATCAGGTACTACGCTGCACTATTTATTTCCATTCATTGGGTGTTATATGCCTGGGTAATTTACCTACCACTAAATAATTGCAACATCATCATACCATGATTTATTGATAGTAACAACAAACAAATATTCATCTGGGAATTGATCTTTGATTACTGCTACATCTATTGGCTTTGGCATTCGTGAGAGAAAATCAACTACAGGATTCTCTTTTCTAGGTTGATCCTTTATTGTGATGTCTAATTCCTGCAATAAAATCAACCATCTTGTTACTCTACCATTTGTAACAGGCTTATTTGCTAAATATTTTATGGTAGAGTGATCTGTATATAAAACTACCGGATACCCAGTTATATAATGTCTAAACCTATTTACAGCATGTATTACAAATAAAAATTCTTTTTCAATCACAATATAGCTTAATTCAGTAGGAGATAGATTCTTGCTAATATAATAAATTTCATATGGTTTTTTATCTTCTTCCTGCCCATGGACTTCTCCTATAGCTGTGTATGAAGGATCAGATGAAATTTGGAATGGAAAATCCTAATTTGGGGCCCTTAGCATGGGGGTTGTCGATACATGCTTTTTCGAATCCTCGAAAGCACAGTCACACTTATCTGTCCAAATAAAATCAACATTCCCAATTACTGTGTATAGAGGTGCAACTATTTGAGAAAAATTCTCTATGAATCCTCTATAATAACAAGAAAATCCTAGAATATTGCGTACCTATGTTTGTGTGTTAGGAGTAGGTATTAACAAAATTATCTGAATTTTAGCCGGATCTACCTGTATTCTAGCTGTTGAGATATAATGACCTAAGATGAGTCGCTCAGTCATCATCATATGACACTTTTCATGGCTCAAGCAGAGCCTGGTGGCAATACATCTTTGCAACACCTTTTCCAATGTTTCTAATGCTGGCTCAAAATCATCTCCATAAGGTGTGAAATCATTTATATATACTTCGAGCCCTTCATTTATTAAATCTGAAAATATGCTGAGGATGGCCCTCTAAAATGTGGCAAGGGCATTGCATAGGCCAAAGGGTAAGAATTTGTAAGCAAATGTTCCCGAAGGAAAGGTAAAATTAGTTTCATCCTGATCTTCTGGGGCAATCTGAATCTGATTGTATCCACTGAAGCCATCTAGGAAAGAAAATAATTTCTTTCCTGCTAATTTGTCTAATACCTGGTCAATGAATGGAAGGGGAAAGTGGTCTTTCTGGGTTGCTTTGTTCAATTCTCTGTAATATACACGTATGCACCACTTACCATTCTTCTTTGGCACCACTACTAGTGGAGGGACCCACTTGCTAGTAGATATTGCGTAAATAAAGTTTACATCCAAAAGTTTTTGTAATTCAGCTTTCACAATATCCTTAAGATGAGGGTTTAATCTCCATTGCAATTGGTGAATGGGTCTAACATCCTTTTTTGTATAAATGTGGTGCCTACATAGCTGAGGATCAATTCCTTTCATGTCTAGATAATCCCATGCAAAAGCTTCCTTATATTTTCTCAATAGTTGGACCAACTTTTCTTCTTGTTTACCAGTTAGATTTTTGTTAATGTTCAAAGTTTTTCCTGGTTCAATTTCTATAGTTTTGCTGTTGTAAACAGAGGTAGTAGGTATTGGTTGATTATAAGGGTCTTTCATGGGATCTTTTTCTACATCATTTATCAATTGGTGCCTCAATCATGTGACATTGCAAATGGGATTTGGTCTTGGGTTGGTTAATGAAACTGTTAATGATGTCATCCTCTATTTGGTCTTTAAAATTGAGGGCATCTTCTATGCTTAATGGTGATCTAATTTTTTCTTTCAAGTATGATACAAGTTGTTTCTTTATTTTAATTATTGTGAGGCTAGGCTGGGTGGGAGGGTATAAGGCTAAATTCTTGACATTACTCCCTCTTTTTATAGTCATGCTATCTTGTCGATAACCAATGTATGCATCAATGGTTGCTAGCCAAGGTCTACCTAAGATTAAAGGGTGTCCATCCAGTTGGTTTTTGGGATTAATAATCAGAAAGTTGGTAGGGTATTCCCAGGAGTCTACAGATACCATTACATCATGTATTGTGCCTTCTGGCCTGACTACCGATCGGTCAGCTAACTCCAATAAGGTTGTGGTTGGGTCTAATGATGTAATTCCAAGCTTTTGACAAGTGGTGTTTGTTAAAATATTAAGTGAAACTCCTAAATCAACTAAGGCATTTAGGAAGGAGCATTCGTTTATTTGCATTGTAACTATAGGATTCCTTGGGTCCTCATATTTTACAAGTGCTTCTCTTCCTGATAGTAATTCAGATAGAGTGTCGACTACTTGGACAGTTGGGTTAGTTGCTATTCTCCTCTTTGGCTTTTTTTATACATAAATATTTGATGGTTTTTGCTTAAATTGGGATATCTTGGATAGCTTGGAGGAGTGGAATTTTTATACACAATTTTTTTAGTTCTCCCAGAAGATCAAAATTAGGATGTTCTATTGGGTGAGGTATGATTAGTCATTCCGGGAATGGTGGAGAAGAGGTGGTTTCTTGCTCATGAGTTTGTTGTCTAACCAAATTCTCCTCTTGAAATGTTTGTTCTAAAGGTAACAATTTTTCAACGTGAGAATTTTTGTCTCCCTCTGATTCTATTATGCACCCAGATCTTAATTGAAGGTCATTGCACTCCCTTAACTCGATTTCTTGTTCTGGTGCTTCAATTCTTTGAATAGATTGAACCGGTCTATTATTAAGGTTAGAGTTGGGTTGGGCTTGGAGTTGTGTTCTTAAGTTGGTCTGGGGATTTTGTTGCAGTGTATATGGTGCTAGCAGTGTAGCTTGAGGGAGAGGAATAGTTCCAGCTGGGTAATTCATAGGTCTTTGTCAGTTCTACTGCCAAGTTTGACTCTGCGAGGTGGAGGGTGACCATTGTGTTGGATATGTATTTTTCTGCCAAAATGGTGGACAGTAAGGAAAGTTCGACCAATTGGTTTGATTTGTTTGATTTGGCCATCGTGATGTGGAGAATGACTGCTATGACTAGCGAGGGAAAGGTGGTTGATTTTGCCACATTCCATTATATTGCTGAGCATTATACCGAGGAGACAAAAAAGAAGAGGATGGATCAACAGGCATACATGTTTGTCATGGCTTCCATTGACAGCGTTGATTGAGTAGGTACACTGGTTCTCTTTCTTCTTCTTCTTCCTTGTAGACTACTTTCAATCCCATGAGTGAGGGGTAGCTTTTTATGGAGTGATCTTTCGTGCATATGGCGCAGACTTGGACTGTATCTAGTGGGAATTCTTTGATGTTGTGCTTCTTTCTGCATCTTGGGCAGAATATTGCCAGATTTTGCTCTAGTTTTTCTTGCTTTTGTTTCTCTTGCATAATGTCGAGCTGCATTGTTAGAGTCCCTAGAATATATGTTTTGAAATCTTCTAGTAGATTGCCGATTTCTACGGAGGTTACCCCTCCACCAGAGATATTGTTATCCCTTGTGATCATGTCACGCTCTGCTGATTTTAGTCTTGTGCTGCCTCTCAAACTCATGATACATAAATCAATAATGTTAGCAAAATTTTCCTGATGTATGTCACCTTTACCCATAATGTTTAATGTTTCAACCCATTGTTCCCTCATTCCTTTAATTAATGTAGTTTTTAACACATTATCAAGTAAGGCTAAAGATGCATAATGTGATCTCTGGAGGTTGTATTGAAAGCGTTCTACATATTCCTCCAATGTTTCATTAGGTCTGGCTGTCATTTGAAATATTTCATCGTTTAATTCTCTAGACCTACAATAATCCTGATATTTGTTTAGAAAATCACCTTTCATTTGATCCCCATCATTTATAACACCTCCACTTAACCCCATAAACCATCGTAAAGCTGCTCCTTTTAATGTGGAGGGAAATAGTTTTAGCTTTTGGGGATTAGTGGTATAGTCATACCCTCAGCATAATACATTGAATTCAAATAGAAATGCATCTGGATCTTTCGATGTTAAGCCATGGAATGTAGGAATATGCAAGAGAGGAATGGTCTTCATAGGTGCATTAACTACAGTGTCCACAATGGGATATTGCAGTGTGGAAGTTTGAGGTGTTTGCTAGTTCTCAGCCATTTGATCAAATATGTGCCAATATCTTTCTGGGATTTCTAGAGAGTTATTCCTAGGATGACTAGAAGGAGTAGGGATGACCTTCACAACACTTCCTTGGTCTGGGATAATGAGTGTTCCTTGCTGAACTATTATCTAGGGGGATTTTGGTTCTTCAGCTTTGTTTTGGATGATCTTGACAACACTTCCCTTATTTGGGTTTCTTAGTGTTTGAACTACTCTAAGAGTGGATCTTGGTTCTTCTATTTACCCTGTTTCTCCTCCTCCTTCGTAGAGGTTACTAGAGTTCCCTTCTTGTAAAGAAATTGGGCGAGAATTCTCAATTTCTTGAAAATCTTGCTTAGTCTCTTCTGTTTGGCTATGCACCTCAGCAAAGGCTACAGATGGTGATTCTGTGACACGAAGGGACCTAGTAGGTTGTCTAGAAGCAATTTTCCTAGGGACTACTAATGACTGAGATTGAACTTTATTAATGATATCGTCTATAAAGGTAGATTGACCAAGGGTCACCAATCCCTTAGCTTTGTTAGGTTTGGGTAATGGTTTTGGATTCTTTTTAGGTTTTTTTGCTTAGTCATGCACACAATGCAAATGTTTATTTCTACCCAAAAAAAAAAATTAGCAAATCTGCCAGAAAGCGGGTGGGGGAGCAGGGTTGCTACATGCTCCATAGGCAGGTTCTTACCTTCCATTTTAACAACCAATTATCTCCTAGTAGACACTCATCACACTACACTCTAAAATAAATTAAATGGCTACAATCTCCCTGGAAACGACGCGAAAATGTTGAGAGATAAAGAGGTGTCTTTTTAACTCATATTTATCCTACATTAATTATCAATCCAGGTACGATTTTTTATTTCAAGAGTGTACTCAGTCTGAGGTGGGCATTTATTCCAAGAGTAATGTTTTTCAATACAGTGTTTCAAATACAAGAGTAAGCAGATGCTTGAAATAAATCTAATTGCAATTACAAGAAACTTAATGCTATGAAACTAAACCATTCACTCAAAAAAATATAGAAATCATCAGCCAAGGATGTGGTAGTAGTAACTCTTTTCTCTGTCAACTAATGTAAATGAAATTAACCATAAATAAGATCCTCAATCTGAGAACTTAGATAGTAATAGCCAATGTCCTTTACAGTTATTGATCTTACACTCCACACTAAAGTAACTGATTGGAAATGAAAACTAAATTAACTCAATAATGCTGCTAGGGAAAATGGAAAATACACTCATTGCAATAACACTTAAAAGAATAACCAAATACTTGCAGGAAAGAAATGATCAACAAATCTATTTGAATAGAAATGGATAGCAAATCTATCTTAATTGAAATGAACAACAAAGCTATCTTAGTCAAAATGAACAGCAAAGCTATCTTAATCCAAATGAACAACAAATCTATTTTAATCAAAATGAACAGCAAAGCTATCTTAATCCAAATGAACAGTAAATCTATTTTAATGGAAATAAACAACAATCTGTAATGAACAGTGAGGCTTTATAACTGAAATGAATAACAATATAAGTTGTAAAGGATAATAATATTGTTATGATGGAAAGGAACAAAAACATGATTCAATCACAGCTTATGAAATAAAATGATACCATAAAATGTTAGAAGAGTAAACTATAAAAACAGGGAATTGTAGAGTAATACAATTCAAGAAATGAAATTTAAATCAAACTATTGTACGACTAGAATTATAAAGTAATGGTACAAATAGCAAGTGGATCCACCAGGGCCATGCCCTTAGCTGCTAGTGAAGCACCGCCGAACTACTTTAGTATGAAGGAATGGAACATCAACCAAATTATATATTAATCATGTGAAAATGTTTACAGGAAATCTTACTCTATTTTGATTAATGAGAGTCGATGACCAATGTAGAAATACAACAATAAGTTTTGCAAAATGATAATACATGCTTCCTGATTTCTACAAGCACTGTCCTTTTATAATAGCCAGGAAAACAAAACAAGAATATAGATGATCTTTGAAGTAGCGATCCCTCAAGATCAAAGGATCCTGAGGGATTTTCTCTATCTTTTATCTCCAATTATCTTTTTGTCTTCTTGCATTGATGCCGCACCTTCCCTTTCTTTTCGTTGACTTTGCGCTTCGATCTCGATGTTCTTGTCTGGAGATGGCTTCCTGGCGAAGGGAAAGCAGTTACTTCTGCTTTGTATTTTCCTTCCGAATGGTGTCTTTCCATTTCTTCTATTTTCTGTATAGAAGAAAAGACAATAATTCATTAATTTGTAACAATCACAAATCTCCTTAATTCTACTATAACTAATTGATATGTTACCATCTTAGAATATAAATGAGTTATGATTAAAGAAAAAGATAAAGAAATAAATGGTAAATTCATATCTTTTCCATGGCTCAACAATCATTGTCCTATTTTTCCATAATTTTTTGAGCAGATTTGAGGCTTCAAATATCAGTTAACCTCCAACGACAACAACAACGAGTGAGTCATTTTAGAGTGGATTTTTCGTCATTCTCACCTGGGTTTTGAGTGCTTGCTTAAGAAAGCCTAGGTGCACACATTCCACTATATTTTGTACTTGAATTCTCATTGGATATTTAATAAAATGGCTCAGCTTTCTTATTTCTGCTCAATATTGTTCTAAATTTGTTGTTATTGTGGAGTTTTTAGATTGCATGTTTATTTGTTTGTTGTAGCTAGCTCATGTTGTGATATTTCACTGTATTTGTCTAGTTAGACCATTACGATGGTATAAGAGAATGTTCTTTCCTAGTTGTGGGATCTAGATCATTTCATGACTAGATCATTTGGTGGAGTTGTTTATCATCCTAAAGGTAGAGCCAAAGAGAGAGGAAGATGCCATGGTAGAGAGGACAAGCATGAGCACCTTTCTAATATAGAGTTTGAGAACACTAGAGGCTACATGGGGGAAAATGGTGAAGATCAACCTAGGTAGGGTGGGCGTAACCCACTATTAGAGGAGTTCGCAAGATCAAACCAACAAATGATGGAGATGATGAGGAAAATGTTGGCTCTGCAATTGCAAAAATAGTAGGGAGGAACTAAAGATCACGGGGAGTAAAAAATGAAGAAGAAGAAGGTTTGAGAATAGGAGAAGGGGGCCAATCGATGCACAACCCACACATCTAGTTAGACTACCAGGCATACTATGCCTCACTTCATGGAGGAACCAGCGTGAGAGAGAGGTGTTGATGCATTGATGAAGTTAATTAAATCGTTCATTGATGGGATTGATGAGTATGAGACCCTAGATCCTAGGATCAAAAGGACACTCTCCTTTATAGATTATTTCCATCTAAAGGAGAAATATAGGGGCGTTGGGCCCTCATTTCTAAGGAGGAAAACAAAATCAGAATTGGGATAGTTAAAAGTTAGCAGAGACGTGACATTACCAGGGTTTGATGGGTCAGCCAAGAATTTTGTGAGATGATTGGCTCATAAAATAGACACTTACCTTAGTTTGAATCCTGTGTGAGAGGTAGATGTCACCATATTTGCTACATGACATTTGGAGGGTGATGTGTATGAGTGGTGGTATCATGGATTAATTACACTTGGGCATGCATCCATCACATCCTATAATTAGTTCACTCGCAGGCTGGTGTAGAGATTTTATAGGAAGGATATGGTGTTGCACGTAAGGGAGTTGGCTAAACTAAAGGAGTTAGGTAGTGTAGAGGCTTACATAACAGAGTTTCATAGGTTTGCAGTGATGGTTTAAGATATTTCTGAGGCATGATTTATCATGTTATTTATTGAGGGTTTGGTCGAGCCCTTGTGAGTTTGGGTGCAAGATTATATGCTAGTATCATTGTAGGATGCCATTAGCCGAGAATGAGACATGCTAGATGCTATTCCAAAGATGAGGGTTCCAACACCTACTATACCATAATTTTTTCGAAAGGCAAAAGACATCAGACCTTCTCAAAAATAGTGGAAAAGGAAGGGATATCTAGATGATGAGACTAGGATGGACCTATGGTCGAGTAATTTATGCTTCACTTGTCAAGAGCCATGGGCACCAGGGAATCAATGTACCAAAGGAAAAGCCCACTACATAGAGGTATTTTCAAATAGTGAGCCATAAGAGGAGGATGCAGACCAGGAGGTAGTTGCGAGTGAGGGTGGACCTCAAACCTAGGGAGAAGGTGGCTCACTACCCCCACCTAATGGAGGAGATTTCTTACCCATTGGTGGAGTTATTACTTCTCTTTTGGTAGTTTTTAAGTATTTACCACTAAGTATCAAAGACAAGGTATAGTGACAATGTGTATCCATATTAATGAGGCAACCAAAAATTTTATTCATACATTGTTGGTGGAGTGTAGAGGCATTCAAGTAGAGGATTTCAAGGGATTTTCATTATTGGTGAAAGGCAATAGGACTATGCAGTGTACTTTCTATGTTCCCAATATGATAGTAATCACGAGGAAATATCAGGTAACAAACCATTTCTTCGTAGTGGGCATTTCACACACCAATGTAGTGATGGGAATTAAATGGTTCTCTTCTCTTAGGCATGTCACTACTAATTAGAGGAAACTGGAGATGGAGTTCATAGGCCCGGATCGAAATCTAGTAGTGTTGAGGGGTATGCTTTCATATCCACCCCAAGCAACATTTGAACATAAGATGAAGGTTGATTTAAGGTGTAGTGCCATAGAGTGGGTTGTAGAGTTGAGGATCTCAGAGGCTTGGGGCTGAAGTAACAGATACGTCTTGACATACTAGCTCTCTTGAAGAGGCATTAGGCGGTATCTAGATAGATTCCACCAGGAAGGCCGCCAGACAAAGGGTTCGATCACACCATTGAGCTAGAGGATGGAGTTCACGTAGTCATCACCACTCCCTACAAACATTCCAAGGCATATCACTATGAGATTGAGAGGGCTATAAAAGAGTTATCGAGGTTGAGGCATATTAGGCCTATCTCGAGTCCTTTCACTTCTTCTATAGTGTCGGCGAATAATAAGGATGGGACCCTTCGCATGTGCATAGACTACAGGGCCCTCAACAAGAAGAAGTTGAAGAATATGTATCCCATTCTACACATTAAGAAGTTAATGGATGACCTTTGAGAAGAAAAGTACTTTTATAAGGTATAATTATGCTTAGGGTACCACCAGATCCAAGTGACAGAGTGGGACATCCCCAAGACCACTTTTCACTACCATTATGGACACTTTGATTTCTTGGTGATGCCCTTTTGGATAGCCAATACACCAACCAAGTTTTAGTCTTGCATGAACCATGTGTTCCGCTAATAGTTGTGATGATGTGTCTTAGTATTCTTTGATGATATCTTGGTATATAGAAATAATTGGGAGGAGTACCTCCAAAACTTAGAGGAGGTATTTCACATACTAGAGGAGCAACAACTGTATGCGAAAATGTCCAAGTGTAATTTTAGATTGACGAATATGTTATATCTTAGGCATGTGGTTGGTGGAAATGGAGTATGGGTGCATCAAGAGAAGCTTAGGGATATACTGGATGGCCTACACCCAGAAATGTGACATATTTGAGGGTATTTGTGGGGATCTATACATATTACAGGATGTTTGTGAAGGGGTTTTCTTAGTTAGAAGCACCCCTCATAGAATTTACAAAGAAAGGATCTTTTGAGTGGACTTATGTGGTGTAGGAGTCTTTTGAGTGCCTTAAGAGGATGATGAGTAGTTTTCCTGTGTTGTCTCTTCCATATTTTTCACTTGCATTTGTCTTGGAGTGCAATTCACCAGGGCCAGGAATTGGAGCCGTTTTGTCACAAGGAGATCACCCCATAACATTTAGGAGCCCAAAACTTCAGCCACGTGAGATATTGTATCCCATATATGATAAAGAGATGTTAGCAGTCATGCATTTTTTGGCTAAGTTTTTTTAATACTTAGTAGTGAACATGTTCAGGCTTAATACTGATCACAACAATCTTCAATTTTTCTTGGAGCAATAGAGCCTGTAGGAGAGACAACATAAATGGGTCAATAACATCCAACCATATGATTTCAAGATTGAGTATGTTAAGGGTAAGAAGAACATAGTAGATGACGTGTTATCATAGAGGAGCATGAAACTCTCTTTAATGGATATCGCACAGGATTGGAAGGAAAAGAATTTGGTGGAGTACTCCAAGGATTAGGATGCATGTGAGATCTTGGATTGTACTCATGTGGTGATAGTTCTCAAGTGATGGATGATATTATCTATTACAAATATAGGATTTATTTGGTTCCAAGATCATGGTTGAGGGAGAATATCCTACATGTAGCTCATGACTCACCTTTGGCATGGCATCAGTAATTCAACAAGACTTATAGGGCCATTAAGGAGCATTTCACTTGGCGAGGTATTAAGGATGATTTTATGAGGCATGTTAGGGAGTGTTATGCATGCCAAAGGAACAAGGGAGAGTGCACAAGTCCCGCTGGGTTACTACAACATCATCCTTTTCCAAAGAGGAAGTGGGAGATTATATTGATGGACTTTATTACAAAATTGCCGGAAGTACATGGGAGAGATTGCATCTATGTGGTTGTTCACATCCTAACAAATTTGGCACACTTTTTTCCATTTCAGCTCAATATTAAGCATCACAGGTGGCTAAGTTGTTTTTATGAGAGGTGTTTAGGATGCATGGGTTGCCTAAAAAAATTGTTAGTGATAAGGATGCCAGATTTATGGGAGGCTTTTTGCAAGAGTTATTTCACCTTGTTGGCACAAAGATGATTCTCAACACTACCTACCACCCACAAATAGATGGACATATGGAGATAGTAAATAAGTGGCTAGAGGGATATCTGTGCAAATCTATTACTTGATAATAGAGAGCATGGGTAAATTGGATGCACATGGTGTATATTGCTACAACACCACATATCATATATCCATAGGTATGACCCCATTCATGATTTATATCGATATGATGTATTGAACTTTTCTGATAAGGTTTTTGGAGATAACAAAGCTCCAGGGGCCAAATACTGGATACAAGAGAGACAAGATATATTTAGATAACTCAAGGATAACTTGGAGATGGCACAAAAATAGTAGAAGTTATATGCAAAAAGAGGAAGAGTAAAGCGACATTCTGAGATGGGATGATTGGCTTCCCTGAGAGTGGAGCCATACAAGTAATCCAAACTAAAGTAGAGCTAAGCTGAAAAGATTCAACATTTCTTTATGGGCCATACAAGGTGATTCAATGAGTTAGAGAGGTATCTTATGAGTTGGAGCTTCCCTAGGAGGGAGGGTGCATAATGTATCCCATATATCTTGCCTGAAAAAGGCCTTAGGACAACGAATGATGACTTCCAATGAGTTACCACCATTAGATGATGAGGGGCATTTCATTTTGACACAAAAGGCCATATTATAGGGGAGGGAAAGGAAGCCAAGGAGCAAGACCATTAGAAAATTCCTTTTCAAGTGGAAGTGTTTTCGTAAAGAAGATGCCACTTGGGAAGGAGAATAAATTTTGCATCATGTAAGACTACATTTTCTTGAGGACAAGAAACATATGGGAGGGGAGGACTATCATATCCCCAATTAAAATTTGGACTATCATATCTCTCTCTCTCTCTCTCTCTCTCTCTCTCTCTCTCTCTCTCTCTCTACCTCTCTCTCCATCTCTCTCTCTCTCTCTTCTCTCTCTCTCTTCTCTCTCTCTCTCTGTCTCTCTCTCTGTATTTATATATATATTATATATATATATATAGGAGAAATACGTTGTGCAGAAATTTAATAAATTTTGGAGAAAAGGAAATGGTTAAGACTTAGGAAAATAAGAAAAATTAAAGTTAAGTTGTGGAGTTACCAAGCATGGAAATTGAACCATGGTATGGGAAAAATCGAACCATGGTATGAAGAAGTGAAAGAAAAAATTGAATGAAGGTTGGGGTCTCTTTTTGATCATTCTAATATTGGAATTTCATTTCTAAATTGAAGGTTTTCTTAAGTTGTTGAGATAATTCAACCAATGATGTTTAGCATAAGGATTTCCAAGTGGAGAATCGAAAATGTCTTTCGGTGAACTTAGAGTGTCATCCTATGAGAAAAAACTTGGAGTTGATTGGATATTTATTTTCCTATATTTTCTGAGCTATTCCGTCTCTGCAACAGGTAGGTTGTTTTTTTGGATCACTTGCTGCAATCTTGTGTTGGGAAATAACTACAATTTCACTCTATATTTTCATCACTATGTTTTAGTGATTTATTAGTTAGTTTTGTGGAGAATTTTTGGTGCAACAACTATATATTTTCTGGTGGGACACAGAGCTGGGCAATAGGCAATTTCACTTCATTATTGGGTAATTCCGGGAGGTTTGAACTAACCCAAAATATTTATAGGTTTTTTTCCGTTCTAGTTTGGAGATCATCTCCCTAATTTTTCAGAATTTTTGGAGCATATTTGAGGCTTTAAATATCAATTTACCTCTAGTAGCAAAAATAGTAAATTTCTGAGCAAATCATGCTACCAGTGAGCCATTTCATTATGGATTTTTCTTCATTCTCATTTGGGTTTTACATGCTTTCTTAAGAAAGCCCAGGTGCATACATTCCACTATAGTTTTTACTCTCATTCTCATTGGATATTTAGTCAAATGGCTTAACTCTATCATTTCTAATCAACAATGTTCTAAACTTGTTGTTCTTGTACATTTTTCAGATTGCATGTTTATTTGTTTGTTGTAGCTAGCTCATGTTTTGATATTTCACTATATTTTTCTAGTTAGAATATTAAATTTATTAAAGTGATAATTTAGATTGTTAAGTAGCCTCTACCTATTTTGGGTTGCTTATGTGTTGGTATGGAGAAGTTTGTTTGATTGGTTGTAGATTCTCAATGAGCGCATGACTTTTGGGTATGTTGTTACTCTAGTGTTGTTACTTGAAATATCTCAATATATTACTTCTACTACTCTATTCGAGCTTAAGCATCTTGTATTTTAACAATGCTCAAGAAAAAAAGAGATAAATGCTAGCCTAAAAAAATATGGGGTTTGAAGCCGATATGACAATTGGAGCATATTGTAACAAATTATTGTCTTTTGAATGATGGTTGTAACAACATAAGATGTTTTTTAACAAATTGTTGTCTTAATATTACTAATAAGTTTTGACTTTTGATTGGGATATTCTGATCTGACTTGTATAAATTCAATTTCATTTGAGGCTACTATGACTATTAATTACTCTTTGGAGGTCAGGGACCATATCAGAGACTCTTGTAGCATTTGTTATGTAATATATTGTGCAATATTTTTTTTCTTCATGTTTTAGTCACGTTAATAATTTTATTAGACCTGACTGGTATAGAAAGGGCTCCCTTTACTAATAAGGTGTGCAATGCTATTGATAGTTAGATTAATTGAAGTACATTCAATTTACGTTTATGGTTTTATTGTAAAACATTTACCATTTAGAACAATTGGTATATGTGTACTTGTTATTTGGAAAATATTGTGGACTCTTTATGATGGTGTTATCCCAAGCTAATACTTTTAGCATAACTAGGTTTATTTCCTACTCCTCTTAAATTTTTTCTCATTATTTATAAAATAATTTAAATTCTTATTCATTGATGATTTCTTTCTTGTTAGCATCGATTTCTCACTCTTGTTACTCATAGAATGATTGATGAAGGTTGCAATTGTTACTTGGATAAGATTGTTATGATAATATGGGAATTGGATTCTCATGTGGTGATGTTATTTTGTAGTTCTTAATGTGAATTTTGAGGTTAATTTAGATGACTGCATCATTTATTTCAAGTTCCTATCTTTGATTTCTCTCATGTGACGGAATCTATGTGTGCTAATTCCTCAACTACATGAACATTGGATAAGGAACATTAGAAAGCGTCCCTCACATGCATATATTTTGTAAACAACCTTGAAATACAAAGATGATCCCTAGTTTGACAAAGAAAATGTGAAGTGCTATAGTTTACTCAAGTAGACAATTGTAGTAGTTGCCATTTTTGGTGTTGTAATTAGGGAGGCTCCAAGGCTGTAAGGAAGTAATCTAATGTTAGATAGTTGCATCATTTTGGTATTATTGGGGCCTAAGTTTCAAAGAAGGGGTGGGAATCAAACTATGAAGCTAACCACCGATCTCCATATGTGGACTGAGCATGGTAGCCTCTCATCCCCCTAGTACGAGAATAACTAGATTGTATGAGTAGAGAATGTAGGATTATGTGCCTAGATGTTGGAAAAATCAACAAAAAAATAAAAGTTGTATAGATTAGAAATGTCAGAAACAACACGACATGGGGAGGAAGACATGTATTCACGATACCATCTTAAAAGAATACGAAAAATAATGTTACATTGTAGGACCTAGTTGTATGACCATCTTAAGTGGTTATTCTACCGAAGCAATTGAAGCTATACCTAAGAGGAAACTAAGGTATCAAAGAAGACTTGCTGACATGGATGTATCTGAACAACACACTAAGAGACAACCTAGATAATATACATTTGGGAATGAGAAACAATACTTGGTTTTGTAGTCCATTTCAAGGGACATCCCTTAAGACACTTCATCACAACCAAGTTAGTTTTGTTAAATGTATGGAATTAGAGGTAGTCTATCCCATTTATTTTTAGTGATCTCCTCCTAATTTTGGAATTCTAGAAGGATATTGTAGGCTCTAGGAAGATATGGCCAATACTACTTCCATAAATTAATTCCCTATTATTGACAATGAGGGAAATTCCCCTATAAAACCTATTTCTTTAGCATCCCTTCCAAAATTTCATGGAAGTAAAATTGAAGACCTAGATGCCTTCTTGTTTGAATTCGATGTGTCATGTTGAAGCTACGACTATACTAATGATTTGTAGAAGCTGAAATTGTTTCTAGAAACCTTAGAGGGAGAAAATTTCAAGTGGTTTAAGGGCCTAGCTGGTAATATTATAAAAACATGGGATGACATGAAAAAGTAATTCCTGGAAATGTATCAGGAATATTACAAACCTTGGGAGCATAAGATATGTTTCTTTAAAATAACATATAAGGAATAAGAAAATTTGGAAGACTCCATGGATCAATTTCAATACAATGAGAAAATATCTCCATATGCTTCTTTGAGATGAGAGATGTTGAAATAATTCTGATTAAGGGAATACCAGATGAAGTATTGGATTTGTTGAATCTAATGGGAAAATGAGACATTTGTAAAGAAATCTATGATAATATATATAATTTATGTAGAAAATTGTTCATGAGGATCAACCAAGAGTAGAGTAGGTATTTGGGACCCTTCTAAAACCACAAAGTCAGCCACTAGAGGAGTAGCTCACACACAAATATTAACAATTTGTTGGAAGATTTCAAGACTGATATCCTCAAAACACAAATCTTTTAGTTGAAAGTGTTTCTAATGAAACAAAAATAGTTAGAAGCTCAAAAATCACTTACTATGTATTTTCCAAGAAGAAAAATAAATTATTCTTCCATATAATTCATAATGAAGGTCGTGGAAATATGTGGGATATGTTATAAGAAGCATCCTACAAAAACATGCCCATCCTTTCCCATATTGAAATCAGTTTACCAAGGCACTAGTGAGGAGGTTGAATCAATGCGCTTCATGTGATCAAAGAGGTAATGAAAAATATGACCCCCAAGTATGAATCTCAACCCCTTTACATTTTTCAATACTTGGGCTAGTCGATATAATTTTCCATTGTCACAACCATTTAACCCTAAGCGGAAGAATCCCCAACAATTGCAATATACCTCATCATGGGCTCAATGGCTAGTTCAAATAGTGCAACATCAACCTTGGTCGTTGAATTAACAAATTTATCCCTTCCTTGGAAAATAATTTCCAACAACCCAACCATAAACTACCTTCATTTCTTCCCCCACAAGTTGAACTATAGTATCCCATGAATCCCTCGGATAATGCTCCAAAAAGTTGTCTTAATGTTCGACATCAATTACCTATTTAAGATGCATAAATATAGATAATAAAATGGTGAAAAAATTTAAAACACCCACCTTCCTAGCCTATAGTATCAATATTTTTATCATAATTACATACAACTTAGATATGGGAAGACACTTCACTTGCAAAATCCACCAATTCTTACAGAATGAGTGGAGGATAGAATTTCACATCATGAAAGAAGAAAGAGTCATGATGAAGAGGGAAGCCATCAATATATAGAATACCCGCGAGTAACAACAGAAAGAAAAACTCAAGTGGTTGTTTTTAATCTAGCTGATACTTCGTCTATTACTACCCTATATCCTAAAAAACTAGCAATAATAAAATAAACCTAGAAACCTGAATTCGATATGTTAGCAGAACTGCAAAAATCTATAAGTCAAGATTTCATTCCTTCAAGTAATAAGGGATATGTCGATATATGCTAAGACTCTCTAATACCTATGTCTTAAGAAACCTTGGAGAAAGCCTAAGGATCCACCCATGGTTCATATTTTCAGAAAATTTTACAGTTTGATTTTAGGAGAACATGCACTTGTTAAATATGTTGATCTTTTAACTCTCACTATTATGGTTCAAATTCAGAAAAGAAATTTTCCAAATGCATTATACAAAGTTCACCGCTCTTGGGCTACATCTCCAAGTCCAACTTTCAATGGTGGCCCTTGTTATTTTATGCTTAAATGTTCATATGCATCAATTTTCAATGCTCAATTTGCATAAATAACATTGCCATTACATCACAAATTGCCAAAAACCCTTTCATAGTCTCTTCTTGAGCTCAAAAAGGCTGAAAAATGGTCAAGATAGGCCTCCTTCTTCAATTTGCCTACCAATACACTCTATAAAACTGGAAATAATCTAACTATGTGGTGTATTGGTAATGTAGTAAAGTCGAAACCTGTAGGTATTGGGTTCAATTAGCTCTTATTGACACATCTAGTTTTTGGAATTCATATAATTTTTTTTTTTAATACATGGTCCTTAGCCCCCTTCCAACCCCCACGCTCCCAGTCACGTGTTCCTTTGAACGGTGCCATGCACCCACAACCCCTAATTCTTTTCTGTGGTTGCATCTCTTTAATGTAACCATGGGTCAATGCTTAACTGTCATACCCTTCTCCTATGCCCACGTCATTACCTCCACCTGTGGTCATCATCATTACCTTATAACCTAGGGATGGGACGTGGGAAATGTTTCATGTGCCCCAAGTTATATCCTAATCAATAGGACCAATGGGGAGAGATTTAGAAGGTTTGGCAAATGTTCCAGCTTGCGCCCCCCCACCCCGCCCAACCACCCAAATTAGTCACCATTGATATAACCACTACCACAAACATTAACAATTCAGAGCGGTGGTCTAATTGTAATGTGGTTGAGTTATGAATGAGAGCTGTAATTGTTGAATCCTGCAGGGTTGGTTCATGACATAACATAATTTTGGCCTCATACTAAGTGCCACATGCACCCTAGTATTGGTCCATGCGTCACTCTGTGATTGGCCCATCCTAAAAGCCTTCAACCAATAATGATGTGCCAAGTGTCCACATATGATGGGTCCACATGTCAAATTTTGATTGGATCCCGTATTGTCTAATCAAGTGATGATTTCAATATGATTTCATGATATGTATTGCCACATGGCATCCCTACACTTCCCAGTCAACCCTACATGTTGAGTTTTTAGTTATTTGCTAAAAACTTCAGAACATGATAACTTCCTCCTAGGGTGTCAGATTGAGGCAATTCAAGTGTAATTGGAATCAATATAATGAGATATACAATTTAGCATAGCTTTCTGGAGATTTTGACGACTTTCATTTTTTAGCATATTTTTTATCCCCTAGACCATTCCTCCCCACTAGAAGATTTTGGACCACCAAAAGTATGATTTTAGTCAGCAAGTAAGTGAGAGTACAACTCCCTCACTTTCCCTATCTCTATCCACCTTGCTTTTCTTGGATGGGTACCTTTGAGCCACACTTGAAGACACTCCACATTACCTCTGCATGAATTCCTGATTCTCCTGTCAAGAATTGAGTCTTACTACAACTCATTTAAATATTTAGGAGAAAACTATTCTATATATGGAATCTAAACATTTTCTTATTGATAATCAATGATAGGAGGCTCATACAATCTTAGGTTTTCCAAATTCACAACAGAATAAATTTTCATGTAAGCTGGAAAATCTAATCAGAAATCATTGTTACCAATCTTCTCCAAGATTTTGATAGGAACATATATGATTGGCTTGAGAATTTTACCTTCACCTTGTAGTCTTTCCTTGCTCATGAACAGCCAAACTTGATCCCCCCCTTAGAAATCATGATATACCTAATCCTTATCATGTATTTCTTTGTACTTGGTTTGGTTTTTCCATAGTTGTTATTGTACCCTTTGATGCACTAGCTGAATTTGTTCAATCAATTTCTTAGCTTTGTCCACATCACTATGTCCATCCACTGTAATATCTTTACCATATATTAAATCGAAATGAGAGTTTGGCAAATAGCCCAAAGAAGCTTCAAATAGAGATACGTGTGTACATGAATTATTGGCATGATTTTAGGTACATTGAATGTAATGCAAATTCTGAATTAAAAGATTAGGATTCTTACCTGAATATCCTCGAAGGATATGCACTATTGTTATGTTTACTACCTCTGTCTGGCCATCGCTTTGTGTATGAAATGATGTGTTATTCTTCAACTTTGTGTCCATAATTTCCTATAAACCTTACCAAAACTTCCTAATAAATCAAGAATCTTGATAAAAAATAATCTAAGTAGGTGACAAAAAATGAACCCATACATTTTGGAAGAACATATTTACAATTTGTTCAGCTGTAACCTATTTCTTACATGGCATAAACACACAAATTTTGTTGAAATGATCCACTACATCATATAAACAAGCATGACATTTCTTATGCATTGGGTGTCTCCCAAAACAATCCATAGAAATAATTTCCCAAGGAGAAGAAGGGATAGGAACTGGAGTACACAAACCTGGTTTCCTTTCACTTGGCTTTCTAGTAGCACACATAGAACATCATTTTAGATATCTTGATACAATTTCATTGGTTTGATGCCAATAACAATACCTTTGTAATTAAGAAATTGTTTTGCCTACACCGAAGTGACCAACAATAAGAAAAGTTGGGGCTTCCCTCATGGCGTTGAACCTTTCACCCTGTGGAAAAGATAACTTGCCAAGATGATATAACAACTTGTTATGAACATGATAATGCAATTATTCAAAATAATTTCCTTTACTCAAATTTGCATAAACATATTTAAAATCTTCATTCTGAGCATATTGTTCAATACAACTTTCTTCCATGTCTAAGTTATGCTCAAGAATAACAAACACATTAATGAAAGGCCTTGATAACATATATGAAACTTTGTTTTATATACCTTTCTTATATCTAATTACCAAAGGAATTTTTTTAGGAATCCCATCTGTCTGAAATGTCTTCCCCATTTTTTTCCCCCGGAAAAATCCGTAACTTTTCATTATATAGAAAAATTACATATTGTAGATGTTGTTGCATATGCTGTAATGAGTCACTGTGGACTATATACAAAATAACTTAATGTGAACTGTTTCATATACACCACACAGGGCGATCTAATATAATCAACTGTGAGATAACCTGTAGTATTTCTAGTTAGGCCTGTACATAAGCCACGCAGGGCCCTTCCAAAAATTTCCTAAAGTTCGAAAACAATTTGTGATTTTTCGAAAATTTACAAAAAAACCAAAAAGTATTTGTCAAGGACCAAAGTCCCTCATATAATGTGGATCTATATATGGTCGGTGATAATACTGATATTCATTTGTCCCTCTTTGTTCTGTTATCACCCATTCTCCTCTGGGAAATAGCGCGGCCCCTTTGATAATTTGTTAGCGTCGCCGTTATGCTCCCTGTAGATATGAGTGCAAGAGATATTGTTAAATTATGCCTTGAAAATATTTACTTCATTTAAAATGTTGCTGAGTGTGTGTATGTGACAAGCAGAGATGCCATTGAACCAATTTACGATAATCTTTGAGTCCACAAATATACTTAATATGTTTCACTGGTGTCCCAAGGAGAAATGCATTAAGTGGCGTAAGGTAATGAGCTCAGAAACGTTATTGGTCCCAGCTCCGAGTCACATCTTGAATTTATAGAGGTGTTGTTCACTAATATACAAGATGAAACCATCACCACACCCCTGTTTGTTTGCAGCTCCGTCAAAGAATTCCCAAGGAGTGTTTTTGTCTATACAAGGAGGAGGATGTGGGCGACGCACTCTAGGAAGCGGAGGGTCAGGCAGTTCCTTTAAATCAGAAATAATGCCAGCCTCTATGTGAGGCCAATGTGCTAGTCTATTATCAAAGATGAGATGGTTCCGGGCCTTCCATACATACCAACTGATAAGCAAAGGGAGGTTCACAAGATTTCATCCCTTATGTCTATTGGTCCAATCGTCCCATGCACTTCCTAGATCATTTCCATCCCATTGCCCTGTGTAACAGATAGTCGAGGATAAGGCGTTCCATAGGTAGATTATGATTTTAAATCACAAGAATAGGTGGACTGAAGATTCAGATTCACATTTACACAATATGCACCAGGTAGGCCCATGAAAAGATCTGTGAGTTAAGTTTTCCCCCGTGGGCACCTTGTCCCTCAGAATGCACCACGAGAATAATTTGGTTCACGGCGAAGCAGTGAGTTTCCAAATGTTTCTCCACTAGGATAAAATCCTTTCAGGTCTCTTATGAATATTTAAAGAAATGTATCCAAATTTTGGAGAATATCTGCCATTCTCGGTCAGGCACCATATTAATTCATCAGGTCCCTCCTTGATCCTGATGTGAGATTCAGATAGTGCTGATATATACTCTTGCCATTCCAGGTGGCACCTAGGGGTAGGTCAAGTTGGCGGGTTGATTCCCATGCTTGTGCAAAAACCCCTGTATTCTGTTGATCTGCAATATGTGAGAGAACCCTGATCTCATGGGAATGGAGATACTTGATGAGATCTTGAGAGAGTAAGTGCCTTCCTCCACCTCTGATCCATGGGTCCAGACCAATCCGAGCCAGGGAGACATCGTTTATCCTCCACACCATATTTTCTCTTATGTGGGGTAGGGAGTGAATCAGAGCCTTCCATACTGATGAGATGTCTATCCTCAGCCAATTATGCATTCTGACCAATCCATCAGATGTTGTGGCCAAATGTATTTGTGATAAGGGATATGAGGCCATAGATTCTGACTAGTTAATAGGGTCCAACCCATTTTTGCAGCAAGGGCTTGCGCAAATAGGGGAGATATTTTAATCCCCAGCCCCCCCATTTCTTTGGCAGGGCAATCTTTTTCCAACTAATCTAGGCTAATTTTATTTTGTCTTGATTCCCAGCCCAGAGGTACCTATTGCACAGTTGCTGCAAGCGAGATAGAATATTCCTGGGTATCCATGCAAGTGCCATCCAGAAGACTGGGGTAGCTTCCAGGACCGATTTGATAAGAACCAACCTTCCTTCCCTGGATAAATATCTGTGGCTCCAAGAGGTCAGTATTTTCTCCAATTTTGGGAAGAGCCAAACCCAATCTGTTATCCTCTCACTAGTGGGTTTTATCCAAAAACCAAGATATTTGAGACTTCTATCCATTGGGTAGATACAGTATGGAAAAACCTAATGAGAAAAATGTGATTCATGGACAGAAGTAAATGCAAAAGTGATGGTAGATTTGGAATGGTTGACAAGCATCCCAGAGGCTGATGAGAGAAGGAGAAGGATCCTGGAGAATGTAGGAGAATCCCAAATGCTTCCATCCATCAGGATAAGCACATCATCCACAAATAAGAGATGGGTAATAAATAAATTGTCTGAGATCTTGAGGCCACAAAGGTCACCTTCCCTCTTGGCCGATGCAATCAAATGACTGAGGCCTTCCATGAAAATAAGAAAGAGGAGGGGAGATAAGGGACATCCTTGCCTAAGCCCCCTTTCGGAGTGGAAGAAATGGGAAGCTGAGCCATTTATGAGAACGCTGAAAGTGGGGGTGGTAATGCAGGCCATGATCCAAGTGTTGAAAATAACACTGAGAGGGGGGGTGAATCAGTATTATCAGGATAATTATTGTTTTTCAAAGAAACTGATATACGCTACTTCAATTTAATAAACCTGCGTATGTACGCAATTATGCAGAAGGAAACCCGCGTATACAGAACATGTTTTATTTTACTTAATCTTTCTGATGATGATTGTTAGTCAGTGATGCAGAATCCAATAACAGTATCCAGAGACAGTAAAACAGAGCAGAAAGATAATCAGACACAAGAACACAAGACATAAGGTGGAAACCCAATGTGGGTGAAAACCACTTGCTGCAATTCGTCTCTATCTTCCTTTTAAATTAGAAAAATTCTTTTACAAAGTACTGGTGCAGTCTTTTTACCAGTACGCAGGCTGCAACCTGCAGAGAGCTACAACTCTCTCTCGTTCTCCAGTTTCTCCTAGAAGGGAGCAACAACCCCCTTTAGCTTTTGCACTAGCCAAGATACTAGTACGTAGGTGCTGGCCTACAGAAGGCTACAACCTTCTCTTTCTTCCAGGGACCACTTTTCATCAATTTTCAAAATGGATCCATGAACATCAAACAATCATCAAGAATCAACCAATCTCCTTTTCACCAACTAGATCTGAAACAAGTAGATAC
>APFE030098684.1:2798-27662 GCA_000404065.3 Pinus taeda | reverse complement strand
AGAAGGGAAGTTGTTTGCCACCTTCTCATGGAAGCTTCTTAGTGATAAAGCCAACCCCATGAATATTGTGGAAATCCTAACTCCTTCCCCTCTATCTATAAAATCTTGTCCTTTTGCCTTTGATAAACTAGTTCTAGTTCCAAGTTCCAAATTCTAAGTCCCAAAGTCTGAGAATTGCTAAGCTCATGCTACAAGAAGCCTTCTTCATTCCCATAAGGCTAAATCTAAAGTGAGGAGATTCTTATCCAAGTAACCAAGGAGAGAGAGGCTTGTTCCCCATTCCCAACAAGCTTTGAAAGGCATGTGCTGCTGATCACCTAGCCAAAGGAGGATTTGACGTCAGAACTATGGTTGTATTCTTCTTTGTTTATCAATAATAGATGACTATCATTATGGTTCCACTCTTATTGTCTCTTGTAATGATGATTGAGTTATATCCTTTCTGACTAATATATAGTTGCATCTATTGGATTTTATGCTTGTATTTGTGTCGTTCTTTGCATGTGTAGGTGTCCGTTCACGAGGATCGTGGGGATTGTGACCGGATGGAGCAAAGGAACGGGAGTGATGACTCTTCTACAAGTACTAGCATTGGAATCCATGTAGGCCCTCATCATCGGTCTTTAATTTGCAATTAGGAACCTGCGTGTTAGCATTGTTTGATTGTTGCTAGACCCCATTTGGGCTAGTAGGGATCGCCTCTGTCCGTAGAGGGGATTTACCTCCACAACAAATCTGATCCTTGATGCATCATCACGACCCTTGATCCCTTGGTACCAAAATGCTGCCAAACTCTGGAGTCGTGTCCTCGATATGTTCAAGAGCTTAATACTTCTGCAGTTTGTATCCTTACACACCTTCCTCAAATTCTCTGTCTCATCCACATTCATCTTGTTCATTTGTTTTGCGTTGATGACGTGGGAAAAATTATGGCCCTCCTTCAACCGATCGCTTCCTATTGACTTCAGCTCATTATCTGGGAAGTTGATCTAGAGACTCCTTTTTGGTACCTTGGAGCTTGCATGGCTTAATGGCAAGTTCTTCGCATTCGATGACATACTTTCATTATTCGCCTTCGATCATGTTATTTCATGGGTGTTCGACTTTAGATCATTCTTTACACTTCGTGGATTGTACTAGCAGTACCTTGAGAACCATTGACATTATTGGTGGTCCCTCTCGTGCTTGTTAATGGTTTACATCATTGGCCGATAATCAAGCAATTTTCTAGTATGCTCGAATTTAGAACATCTATTCACATATTAGAATTTGTACCTTGATGGTGTTGGGATTCAAGACCCTGGGCTCAGATTACACAAGTCCAGGTTGTGTGGATTGGTTCATGATTGTATACATGACTCTTTTGATTGGATGGCTACGACCATACCTGAGTCTTTTATATGGTCTTTTTGATTGGATGGTTGCGTCCATACCACAGATCATTTATGTTTATCTTCTAGATGGTTGCGCCCATGACTTATTTGCATGTATTTCCTTTCACTATGTACTTATGTATCATAGATATCAGTTGTACTTGCGTTTGCAGGTTCTCTGCGAAGGTGTTTTTGTTTCAGTTATGGATTCATAAAGAATTTCACCCCTCCCATTCTATCGTCCTTCATGCTTTAGGGGGCATCTGTTACACAGTAGTTTGTCACCAACCTGCATTCCCTAATCCTAGACACTACCGGTCCGTGTTATTGACATCTGCTTTGTGTCATGTTGCAAAATATGTGTCAGTGCCTTCCTTGTCATATCAGGAAGAATACCTCAGTTCATTACTCCTGGAGTAGAGCCTTTTTAACCTCTATTTTTGGGTCGTCGCGGGTCATCTGTTATTCCACCCACAAAGATGGCCAAGATTGAACTAAGCCTAGTGACATCATTGCTCTATCCCTGTGTTTCACTCACGATGAGCTACTTTTTGCGAGTTTTTTAATAAATTGTTGAAGCATCAGAGTCTAACAACTTCATGGTGGGCAGTCCTAGGGTTAATTGTTGGATCAAATGAGCTTGCCTCTCTCCTTTGGGATGGTTGTTCCACATTTTGTGAAACCTCCCAAAGGGATGAGCTCTTTTTCCCATCTCCTATGAAAGCTCCTCCTCCTAAAAATACCTCCTTCATGGTTGAGATCAGCTAGTTCAGATTCCAGTTAGTGAGTGGAGTAGAGTGAGAGAGTTTGGCTAGAGTTTGGAAGTAGCTTCTAATGTAAGTTAGCCTGGGATAGTTTTGTGTGGATTTGAATTCATTGTATGAGTATTCTAGCATCATAATTTTTCCTTTTAGGTAGGAGAGAGAGTTATTCATCCTCTTGGGAGATAATTCATGAGTGAATTCTTGTAGAGACATGCTGATAGAACCCTTCAAGAAGACCTACAACTTCAAGGCATGGTTGTAAGTTTTACTTTAGTTCATATTAATACAAATCAATGGTTTATTTCCTATATTTTATGTTAAATTGCATATTGATAGATTGAGGCTCCTTGACCCTTTAAGTAGATCTTTTTTGTTGTATTCTATTACATTTGTTGTTGTTCTCTGCATGTTGTTTCAGGTACAAAAGTGATTAGAATGAGAGTTGGAGAAACACAATGAGAACTTCATCAAATGAGGATCTGAAGGTATGCCTTCGTGACATTAATGATCTAAGGAAATTTTCTTTGAAATTGTTTTTGTGTGACTAGACCCACTCTAGGGATAGAGGGGTTGCCTCTATCCGAAGAGGGAACTTACCTACTTCACAATGGTCTTCCTCATAGATGAGGCAAGGATATTTCAGCTTGCACTTAGAAGCATCATCAGCAGATGATTTGGGTGGACCCTGTTTCGGGGTATCAGTTTTGGCTTTACCTTTACCCTTTTTCTTACCTTTTGATGCCTTATATGTTGCAGTAGACTAAACAACATGTACCTCGAAGGTTTACCAAGATTTGACAAATTTTTCGAAGGATTATTGGAACCTGTGTTTGAAATTTTTTTTTGCTTCAAATAAGTGTTAATGGAAGTTTGAGACACTAAACCAATTACACCATCAATAGGTGGTACATTGGGAGACTTTGAGGCTGCCGAATCTGAAGATGGTCTTGGTGCATCAGGAAACATTTCATACAACATACCATATTGGGAATAGACTAAGTCTAAATACTAGGCACGAGCAATAACTTGGTCTTCAGTAACACATCCACCCATTGCTATATCCCTAGAAATCTTGTTAACGAATGATTTTGCGAACCATTTAGTCAAGAACTCATTAGAAATATTGAATTTAATGAGGAGGCGCTAACATCTCCATTCATGGATATGATCAGAAATGTGGGTTGTAGTATCTTGCTCCAAGGACGTGAGAAAATGAGTGCTAGTTTCATACCGAACCGACAATTGGAAGTGGGTGAGGAAGGTCATAGCTAAAGAGTTAAAGTCAACATAGGTAGCTCAAGGAAACTCGATATGCCATTTTGCAGCAGCACCTGTTTAGGTTCTATGAAAGAGGCAGAGATGGATAGAATCATTAACATTTGAATTTGAAGAGCACCATAAGTGATATGTCATCACATGGGCTTATTGGTCCTCTTTAGAATTTTCTTCAAACTCAGGGCAATCGCTTGAAATTTTGGTAGGAACTAGAGGCTAGTAAGGCAAATGAAGGATGGGATCATTTGTAAGCCATGAAACATTAGGTAGTTCCAATGTAGCCAAAAAGGGCAATTGCGAATTGAATGGAATGTAGGGTTTTTGAGGAGGCCCAAACTACAGGTTCCAACCTTGCTAGTAAAGGTTCTTCCCCCACAATGGAGGATTTTGACCATATGGGATTTGATTTTGTCCCCATTGAGGGTTACCTTCACCATAATGTGGATTTTGTCTAGGTTAGGTTTGATATTGACCTACCATAGGTTGTTGATAAGAATTATACGCGGCATACATATTGTAAGGTTGTTGAACCTGTGGACCCTGGACCTAAAGATATTGGCCTTGCTACTGTAGGGGTCCTTGTGTTTGCAAGGGCTAACCTTGCTGATATACATATTGAGCTTGCTGCAGAGGTTGACCTTGCTGCTGCAAAGGCTGCCTTTGTTTTTGTAAAAGTTGACCTTGTTTCTACAAAGGTTGGCCTTGCGGATACAAAGGTTGAGTAGGTTGTTGAACAAACTGAGTTTGCTACTGAAAAGGCTGCTGAGACTGCTGTAAAGGTTGTTGACATGAATATAAAGATTGCCCCTGCTGCTGTATCAGTTTCCCTTACTGCTACAAGGGTTGTTGAATAGTTCCTTGGGATATGCCCTGAGGGTATTGGTAATTTCTGAATTGAATCTGACCATATCCACCAGGATAGTAGATTGACCAAGCTAGACATAAGCTCCTTCTTGTGGATTATAAGACGGATTGACCAAGGCTTTTGAACCATATGGGACATAAGCCTGTAGGAGTGGAATATGAACCATATAAGGATGCTGATATTAGATATTACCTGACCCAGATGGACCAATATGGTTAGGAATACCACTAGAATAAGGTTGATTGACTCCAACCATGTGAGTTTGTAATTCACTCACATGAACCATATGGGACATAAGCTTGTTGGAGTGGAATATGAACCATATAAGGCTGCTGATACTGGATATTACCTGACCTAGATGGACCAACAGGGCTAGGCATACCACTAGAATAAGGTTGATTGACTCCAACCATGTGAGTTTGTAATCCACTCACATTGGTTTCACCTGACACAAGAGGAATATTTGTATTTTTTCCCCTAAGCGGTGGCACATTCTATCCACTTGATAGAGGTGTGGAAGAAATAACTGAAACCTGACTTGAAACAGTGGATTGCACCAAAATGGATGGATGAAATGTCAGTACAGGTTGTGACAAGATTGTAGGTTGAATGGGAACTGACGTGACAACATTTTGTACAGAAATTTGAGAGGTTGCATTTGGAATGAATGGAACAGAAGTAGGCATGGCTTTGAAGACCAAATGGCATTTTGATACAAAGATGAAACACTAAGAGTTCCTAAAACTAACTGGGCTAGGGTTGTATAACCAAGTGGAAACATAGGCTCATTGGTTTCAGGAAGTGTGTGAGATGGGACTCTTCCTATAAAAGGAAATCCTTCTGGAGGAAATTCATACTCTTTTTCATCAACAACATGAGGAGTATGAGTAGCAGAAACTTCTGAATGACCCAGAGAAGAGGTTGGAATCTCACTTTTTGAATCCATGGGTGGAAACAATTGGTGAGGAGGAATCCGAGATGTACAGTGAGATAAATCCAAAGGAACACTAGGCCGATCATAAGGACTATAAGGATCCTGAGGAGATATCACAACAATATCAAATAACGGATTCAACAGATAAATAACAAACCTCTGTGGACTCTCAGGCGTGTACGGACTCCCAGGGGTCTATATAGGATTGTTAGGGGTCTCAAGTTCAGATTCATGAGGTGACTAAGAATTTTATGGTGGTGGATGAGAAGACAAGGGTTGAATGCTCAGAACAATCCCAAGTTCAAAACCTTGAGCTTCAAGTGACTGAGGAAGTTCTGGGTGAACTCCTTGTGAAGACCCATCAATATCAAACAATGACGGGGAACTTTGGGGTGAACTCAATGGTTCAACCACGATGACTTTCTCTCAAGAGAAGAAAAGGAAAGGAGATTCGTTGAGGGCTGATTAAACATAAAATTTACAATGATTTACTCAATATTGGGCAAAGAAGAAAATGCATGGGTTTGACATGTTTATCATGGGTAATTATTTTTAGAAACAAAAAATTTACCTTTTCATATTTTAAGAGTCGAGAAAAGGATGAAAAGGTGACTCTAGTTGCTTTTGATGGTTTAATGAGCTTGAAAGGATAAGTGCTTGATGATCTTTTCAAATTTAAGGAGTCAGAAAAGATCAAAATGCCTACTCATGTAACTCTAGGCAAAAAGGATTACTAGGTAACCGTGAATTGCAATATACACCTCAGGAAATAAATTTACCAAGGATTTGATGTACGTGTAGGCAATCTCCCCGAATGTTGTGTTTAGTGTATCACATTTATAGGGTAGCAGACTCGACTTCCTATGGATAAAGGTTTGCAACCTATGAGGGTCTCCCTTTATATATTCGACAGTACAAGGAACACAAGTCTGTGCTAGTGATGTCTAATGCAAGAGTATTGTGAATGATAGCTGCTAATTTTTATAGACGTCAGAACACATCTCTAGCCTAGACCACTAAGTATGAATGTTAATGTTTCAAATGATCCTTAGATTCATTGAGGTAAATTTTAAGTTAATATTTGAATTAAGTTTCGGTTTTGATGGCTCAACGATGTGACCTACTCCTAGAATGCAACTAAATGATGAAAATGAAACTTTTAATTCGATGAAGGTTATTCTACCAAAGGAAGAGAAACAACCAATCATTGCATCAAACAATCCCAAAGAATCAATAAAAACTTTTCAATGCAATAAAATGAAATCTAATCTTTCATTCTACTAACAAATGTAATGCCGTAGAAATGAAAATTGTTCCTTTTCACTAAAGAAGCAATCAATGCAAATTAGTGCAAAAGAGAAAAATAGAATGGAAACAATTCACTAATCATGAAAAACGCTTTCACTTTTTCTGATTTGAATGCAATAAAATGTTTCGAAAATACTTCAATGATATGCACTTTCACTTTCAGAAAAATAAGGAAAAAAAAGCACTTCCTTTCGATTCAATAAAAAACAAACAATTTTGTAATCTATCACTTGCTAACGGAACTAAAGTGACTTTCAAAGCATCTACTCGATTCGACAATATTGAAAACAACATTATACCAAATAACCATAAGTTACTTGCAAAATATGTCCAAACACAAAAGAACTATTTGAACAAAGGTAATTCATCTCTGAAGAGAAAACCAATGAGTGGATGAAGGGTGACCTAGAAACCCTAGAAAGAAAATCAAGCTTCAAACACACTTAAACCAAATCAAGAGGCAATTGCAGTCAGAAAAACATGTAAACCAAGACCATGACACTGTAATCACATTGACAAATCATTGCTAGAAGGCAAAAAACTGAAACGAAGAAGAGAAAACCAATTTTTTAACTTTTGGGATCATCGCACCTGTCAAGGAAAAACTAGCGATAATCACGACTGTAATCAAAACATTCGTGATGTCATCATGACTATCAAAGAGAAAATTGCGATGGTCAAGAAAGATGAGATAAAACCAAAAAATCTTCAAGATTAGAAAAAACCAATAACCTTCAAGCAATTACCAGTAAATGAAAAAGTTACATACGAATAAACAAGCCTAAAGACAGACAATTGGTCAAACTCAACACAAAAGAAGGATGAAGGATTGAATAGAAAGGACCATAGCTTCCACAATGGAGTTTCCATTTTTTTCTAGGTAAATCCTCTCTGCGGACAGAGGCAATCCCTCTAGCTCGATGAGTGGGTCTAGCAATCAAAGTGACAATCTACCAGACACTTTCCTAAGTTACAATTGAGAAGAGAGGTGAAGAAGATGGCCTACCTCGTTCTGATTTTATCTCAATCTCCTTTGTTGAAGACCTTGAATCTTTTGTGTCGCTGGATCATTCTTGCTACTCACAACATTTATGCACCTGCACAATAGATCAAAACACGACAAGGGATGCAAATACAAATAGCATATTCAAAAGTAGCCTACTTAATTGATCAAGGAATGTTAAGTTAAATGATACATAAGCATGCACATTTAGGGAAAATGAACTAGAAGTTGTATATTAATAGAAAGTAAACAGAATCATGCAACCAAGCCTTGATGTTGGTAGGCTCTCCTTGAATGAATATCAAAGTCCAATCTAAACTCTCCAAGCACTCCTTCTCCAAGCCAACTGAGTAGCATATAGGTACAATCTTAGCATAAGGGTGCAAATAGACATAGAACAACAATTTGGGAATGGGAGATGATGAATATATAGGATGGGAAAGGGAGTTAGGATCTCTCCAAAGATAGGAGTAGGCCCTTATCTTAAGGAGGTAGCTCATAGGGATAAGACCAAGAGGCCAAGTTGGGATAATTTGACCTCATCTATGTCGAACAACCTCTAGCTCACCGCTTTGGAAGCTTTTAGATCACGAAGCTTCTCATCCTCTTTGGGAAAATTTCCTTTTTGGGATCATTGTCGGTCAAGTACAATGAAACAGGTGACCATCGATGTTTTTAGTCTCATAAGGGTGATGATTCTCAAATTAACATTTTAGAGCTATTTCCTTTAAGGAAATCTCAGGGCATTTTCCAATCAATGTCTTAGGAAGGATCTGAGCTTCATATATGAATGAGTACACTTAATAATGGTCATGTTATGGGAACTTTGGGTATGTCACAGGAAAGTGCAGGAGGTGTGACAAAATACTATGTAACAACCATAGAAACAATCCTTCAATCCTTGCTTAGACTTATCCCTCCTTAATTGCACTAGAGTCTCTTTATCTTCGACTTGTCTCACTCTAATCTCGGCTCCTTGTCTTCGGTTATTTAAGATATCCTTGAATGTGTTATAAAGGTGTGGACAACCTCTATATATAGAGGTATATCCATCCATTTAGGCTGACTTGTCACCTTGTTTGTAGGCCAACTTTGATATTTGTTTGGAGGCTGATTTGTTGAGCAGACTTTGGATAGTTTCTATTGTGGTGTAGCATGGTTGAAGGAGATTCTTGATGGTGCCTTTGCATAGGAGTAGACTTGAATTTTCTTGGAGGTTTTTCTCTTTGACTTTAATATATATTTATACATTATGTAACATGCCCTTAAGGTCTTCAACATAATTCTTTTGACTCTTTAACTATAGCACTTTGACATGTGCTAGACCTACTTCAATGAGCAAGAAACTCATTGACATATATTATGAAAAAATATTTCTTTTCTTAAATAAGTACAAATATCAAATGTACATTTATGAAGACCAAACCTAATTACATTTCCTTCAACACTCCCTCTTAACTAGGGAGGTATTCTTACAACATTACAAGGTGTTTGGCTATGTTTCAATCTTGAAGAATTCACATAAGAGAAAATGAATTTGTAATCCATCTGTTATAGCATCATATCCATCAACATTGTCATAGTGCAAGGTCTTGAATAACAACTCCATCTCTTCATGAGATCATGAGCTACAATGTTGGTGAGACCAATGATTTATAGACACCTTCATCATTGTCTCTCAAGGTACATACCCACTCGGGTGTTCTTTGAGTATGAACTTCTAGGACTATTCTTATCTTGGGTTCCCAACCCTCAAAGAATACCGGTCTTCTTGCCTACTCTTGTCTTGGATTCCCTAGACATCCTTAAAGAGTATCAGATGCTAGATAATTACCTAATCCTCCAATTATTTCTTCCCAAGTGAAGGCAAGAATGTTTTGTCTATCTTGTGTTTACATTTCTATTCATGGCCTTCATCTAGAGTTACAGTTGTTAGTCCTAGTCTAGTGCATGACCCATGAAATGGAAAAACAAAAATGTCACTCATTTGAAATCAAGGGTGATCCAAAAATCCCTCTTGATCAGGGACTTGTCAGAGCTCTCTCTTAACTAGGGACTCTTTTATTCATTAGAAACTTCTTCTTCATTGGTCCTTCAACTGCATGATATCCTTTCTTGCTTGATGTCATGAAGTCTTTGTTCGAAATTGTTCTAGGTAGGGCACCATCCATTGATCACTTTCCTTCTTGGTTTGTCATGTCATTGTTTCCTTCATGGAAAGTGGATTTCTTGTAATTCATGAGGTTTTCTTGTCATCTTGGCTATTCCTTTGTCATCTTGTCCATGCTTCAGAATACTCTTCTCATGGATGCTTCATTGTACTTGCTTGTTTACATGCGTTGACCTAGTAGCCCATAGTGAATTCATCTTGATATTGCTTCAACATTACTTTTTATTTTACTTGATGGTTTCTTCATCACGACATCTTCGTGGAGTATAATCAATTATCTTCATTTTTTATATCTCCAAGGCCTTCATAGGTGTCAAAGGTCCTTTCTTTCTTTGTCATAGTTGTCCTTCCTTCTTTCAGGAGATATCTTCAAAGTATATTTTCACATAGTGATTCTCGGTGATCATGGTGTTATTCACATGCTTGATATCTTTCTTTATTTTCTTCTTTCTTAGCTATATAGGTCAACAAACTTATGCTTCTTGTGTGAGTATTTCTTCCTTTATTGCTTCCTTGACTTGTCATCATTTCTTCTTGCTTCTTAGTCAGCAACCTTATACTCCTTATGTGAACATATCCTTTTGTTGAACTTCATTTCATTGTAGTACATGCTTTCGAGCATTTCCTTGGTGAAAGAGATTCTTTCATACTTGATCATGTTATAGAACTATTCCCATGACTCAACAATATACAAATGATAACACGACTAAACCTTAATGCATACATACCTCATCTTGAATCTCCTTTAATAATCTTAGATTCATTTGGTTGTCCTTGGTGTGGCCCTTCTTGATTCATCTTAGCTTGCATACATAACATCCTTTTCTTGAATCCTATGAATGGGATTCCCAATGAGACATCTACTTTGATGCATGAACTTTTTTTTGAAGATTCCATCATAGGATCTTAAAGACCCTTTTCTTGAAAATTTTTATTTTCCTTTGATGATGGAGGCCTTTATAAGATTCTTAATCATGATCAATCTTCTTTTATCATGGATGAGATCCTATACTAGGCATGCTCCTTCTATATGAGTATGTTGAGCTATATCTACCATTCTCCTATATTCTAGAAGATCTTTTGACCCATACATTTTTATTCTTATTATACATGCTACATCTCTATGATTATCTTGAACTCTATGTACATCATGCTTCTAGATTCTAGATGATGTTTCTAGCCATGTAATTTTATTTTATTCCTACATGCTCCTATCCTACTAAAAATCTTGAAAGATGAAAAGCATTTGACCTAGTCATAGTAGAGATCCAAAGGACCTTCCTTCTTTTGCTTATTTTCTTCTTCTTTCACCTCTTGAGTCATGTGAGCTTCTTCCCTCTTTCTTTTGTTGTTGTTGTCCTTCTTAAGCTTAGGACAATTCATTTTGTAGTGTCCATATTATCGACATCCAAAACATTGAATTTTGGACAAGTCTTTGTTGTTTGTTCTTTGTGGACCAAATTTGTCAAATTTACCCTTTCTCTTGGCCATGGTAGCAAATGCTTTCTCCTTTGATGCCACATCTTCTCTTGCTTAAGTATGGCTTCCTTTGTCCTGCATAGGGACCACATTTCACTGAGAGTGGTTGCTTCCTTCTTGTCATATATGCTTTATGTGAAGTTTTCCCAATCCTCAAGTAGAGAATTGAGTACTATATTTGTTATCTCTCTGTCATACATGGCTTCCCCAAGATCTTGAAGTTGATCCCCCATATCAAAGATTTTCATGAAGTAGGGAGTTATTCCTTCCTTTGTTATTTTCATCTTGTACAATTCATTCCTTAGAGATGTTACTTCTCCGGTTGCAGATACTAAGAATAGATATACTAGCTTATCATAAATTTCTTTTGATGTCTCAAATTTGGAGACATAGGGAATGACATAGTCTTTGATTGATTCTATCAGAATCATTTTAGCTCTTGTCTCATCCTTATTATACTTGGCTAAGGCTTGAGTTTTTTACTTACCAAGGATAGTAATATTCCCTTTGACATGTTCTAGGAGTTCATTATCCTTGAGAAGTAGATCAGTCCTTGTCTTCCATGCAAGAAAGTTATTGGTACCTACCAATTTATTTCTTTCCTTGAAAAAAGACATTGATGTATATTCAGAAGGGAGCATGTACTTATTTGGTAGCATTTTGAGATGCGATGGATTTGCTTCTTCCTTAAAGACTTGATGGCTTGACTTCCTTGGATTTTTATGTTCTTCAAGTTGTCTTCTCCAAGTGGACTTGCTTGATGATGATATTTTCTTGAAGACTTGTAGCTTGAAGTAGGTCCTGCTTCAATCTGCTCTTCTTTGTAGGTGCATTTATGTAAGGCTCTTCTTCTATCTTTGTAGACCTTCTTGATGAATGATGGATTGTATACCCTTCTTGTCCTTGAAGTGATTAAGACTTATAGGCTTGATGCTTCAACTTTGTAGATGCTTCTCCCTTGATGAGTGTTCTTGAGATTCCCTTTCCTTGATGTGTCACCTTAGCTCTGATACCATTTTGAAGAATGTTAGGGAAAATTAGTGTAGTGTGATTCTTCATTACTTGATAACAATTTTTGGAGTATTTTTACTTTTCCTTATTAGCTTATTCTTCTTCTTCTTAGTGCGTATGTGTGTACTTCATCAAACTGCTACCAAAACATAAAATAAAGAACACATGAAGTTGGCTCTCTGCTAGGGCCAAAACCTCTCTTCTCTTGAGAGGAAAACCCTTGAGTGAATTTCTCTTATTGAAGCTTCTATTGATCAATGCCAAACCCTAGACCCCTAACAAGAGTATCCTCCAAGCATAAGTCAATTCCTTCCTTCTTTTTGCACATTATTCATTGGCACTTTGTTTTCCGACACTTCATCCTCCTTATTTCAGCATTTTGTTCTCCTACTCCATGGTAGGCTCTCTTATGATATTTCTAGAAGAGATCTTTCATCTTGATCCTAAGTGTACCTACTCACACAAGATGATGCTTTTCTTCTCTTCACCAGTCGAGCTTCTTCTTCATATAAGATTGTAGACTTGATGTGGCAGTACTGTAGCCCTAAACCTCGCCCGTGTGGGAGGTTTCGTGGTGTATTTGGTTCCTTTCTCCTTTTTATGTGAGAGTCTCTCCTTTGCTCCAATGAGAGGCCTTATAGGCCTAAGTTTCAAGCCCAAACAATGAGAAGTATGGAATTGGTATATTGTTGTTGATATGTCCACATAAAGCACTCCTTTTTGTCACACATGTGAATGCATTTTTCCCTAAATACAATCCTTCAATATTCGCTTAGAATTCTCCCTCCTTCTCTGCACTAAAGGCTCTTTATCTTCAGCTTGTCTCAATCTAATTTCGACTCCTTGTCTTATTTCAGAGATCCTTGAATGCATTATAAAGGAGTGGACAACCTCTATATATAGAGGTTTGTCCCTCCATTTAGGCCAACTAGAAGGTTGACTTGTCACCTTGTTTGTAGGTCAACTTTGAGGGTTGTTTGGAGGCTGATTTGTTGAGTAGACTTTGGATCGTTTATATGGTGGTGTAGCATGCTTGAAGGAGATCCTTGATGGTGCTTTTGCATAAGAGCAGACTTGACTTTGCTTGGAGGTTTTTCTCTTTGACTTTAATACATCATTATACATGATTGAACATGCCCTCAAGGTCTTCAACATAATTATTTTGACTCTTTGACTCACCTATAACATTTTGACATGTGCCAGACATACTTTAATGAGCAAGAAATGCATTGACATATATTATAAAAAAAATATTTCTTTTCTTGAATAAGTACAAATATCAAAAGTACATTTATGAAGACCAAACCTAGTTACATTTCCTTCAACAAGGACTACTTGTAAGAACTTGATAATCCAAACCCCATTCTGACTGGTATATGGGCAGGAGACTGTAATTCCCATGGAATACATTGTGCCAAGTCTGTGGATTGCAGTACTGACAAATATGGTTGATCATGATACTATGGAGGAGCATCTTGTGCAACTGGCAGAACTGGAAGAAGATCCTTTCCTAACAGGATTTCATCAACATGTACAAAAGGACCATGAAAAGGCATGACATGATCACCATATTAGACAACACAGCTTCAAGAATGAAGATTTTGTTTTGATATATGATAATAAGTTTACAAAGTTCCCTGGAAAATTTCAAATGCATTGGATAGGACCCTATGTTGTCAAAGAAATTACAGATGGGGGCGTAGTTCAGCTCGCGAAGCTAAATGGAAAATTATTTATGGGAAAGGTCAATGGAAGTTGCTTGAAGTTGTACAGGGGTGATCTCACCCTTGCATAATGACTATGTGATTGTAGGATAGTCTTAGTACTCTAGACAGCTAAAAGGAGGTACGACACTTTAAACTACACTGCCCAAGAGTTGGAAAGGAAAAGCGAAGGGGTTGCATGACATGTCTAAAAATGGTGCCGAATAGAGATGCGCCAAAGGATTTGCACTAGATGGGTGGGCCCCACAACCTAGACAAAATGTGATCGTTGGCAACACTATAGCTGATTGGGAGAAGGAAAAATTAGCTCACATAACGATAACGTCATAGACCACCTTCGACGTTGAGGAGTCTGGTACACAATGAACACCAGACCGAGAAGACACGAAAGAGGAAGAAGCAGGGGGCACAGAGTAGGAAACCCCCTTCATGGTGAAGAAGCAATAGAAGCAGACATCCATGGGGCCGCGAAAGAAAGAGAAGTTTGACTGATTAGCTGGGGTGACCTTGTTAGTCCTCGCTCAGGGGGACTTAGATGAAATCAATGATGTGGTTTGTGGCACGACCTTAGAACTTTGGGGCCACTTCAAGGAACAGTACCAGTAGGCACTGTGAAAGGTTCAGCAAGACCTGCATGAATTGCAGGTCCAAAAAGGTCAAGTACAGGCGAGCGTGGGAAAAGCAAGCAGGGTGCAAGTGAGCCTACATCAAGTGAGCACGCCAGTTTTGGATTCAGAAAAGACTTTGGATCTCTATCTAGTTCATCTACCAGAGGGAGACCTGTGCACTGAGACTAAAGAAGAAATGAACCAACTACTCTAATTTAAGAATCTATGCCTCAACCACGTGGCACTCCCTATCCATACCTTGCATTAGATTCACTAGGGGGTCTTTGATGAGTTGCGGATTAGGAAGAAGTGCGCACTGTTCATTATCGGTGAAGTAAAAACAAACAACCAACATATCTTTGGAGAAAAGGCACATGCACTTAAGGAGAAGGAGGAAATCACCATGCAAAGTCAGTAATTGGAAGCAACCATTACATAGTTTTGCAATGAGATGTCAGAGCTCAACATTTCGGTTGAAGCAACTTCCACGGAGAAGATACAAAAGTTGGTCGTGGTAGTAAAAGAGTCGAAGGATGAAATTGTTCGAGTCCAGTTCAAATTATAGTTACAAATATCAGAGCTAAAATTGAAGTTACAGCCTATGACTCTTCCAGAGGTCTGGGAGCAGTGTGGAGCTGCTATCAAGGAAGGCATGGCCAATTTATAAAATGCAGTCAAGGGTTGCATCGATCTGTTTGAGCAGGCCATGGAGTTATGAACTTCACTGTAAGAGGACCTGAATTTCTAGAAGATTAGTGTGGATATCAGGGAAAAACATAGGCAGTTCGACGAGATCCAATCGATTGTGCGAACACTCGTGCCCATACAATGGTTCACAAGGCTACAAGAAGGAAAGATGCTACAAAATGAGATTGATGAGCTACATTGCAAGGAAGAAATTCTTGCTAGCCGAACAGAGCCATGGATAGAGGAGGCCACCCAGTTGACTCTCTTAGTCTAGATTAAACTACAAAGCATGCAACAGACTCAAGGGACCATGGGCCTCACAGTGGATGGCCCAACTACCAAAAAATTAGTCGAGGAAGTATAGCTAGATGCTACGTAGAGAACAACCAATCTACATGTTTTTAAGTTGGAGTTCCACGAACTCCAAGTGAAGATCGAAGCACCAACCAAGTGACTTAAGGATGACTCATCAAATTGCATTAGGGGCCTATTGGGATAGGGTCCCCTGGGTCAAGTTTTGGTACTTACTTTTTGTACAAATGTAAAGTCTCCACGATTTAAGGAAGTAGAGTGCGAAGATAATAAGAGTCAAAGGGGCTTTAGTCCATTAGTTTGTTAGGAGATAAGAAGTTTTGAGACCCTCCCATGGTTTGCAGACCATGGTATTGTAAAGTCAAAGAATATATATAGAAGTTTGATAACGAGTCTAGGAAAAAAAATCATAACTAGAAGATCATTATTTGGGAAAGTAAGATAAGTTAGGAAAAGTTTGTTTCTTGTACTTAGGCAAAGGGAAAGGATCTTGCATCTGAGTGCACAGAGACCTTGCTAAGTCCATAGGTTGTGTGTGGACCCCTATAGTGAAGTGTGTAGGGAAAAATATTCTGTACTTGAAAGAATACATCTAATAAAGATAGTTTTGATCCAGTACTTGTGCATCTGTGTATCTATTTTTACTTTTGTAGTCTTCTGTATTTTCGCTCTGTATTGAAATTATATGAATGAATTATTATCTTATGTGCAAAAGTGGTAGATCAGTAATATTTGTTGATGTTGTGAATAATTAAAGACCTTCACGAAGATATAGATTTTTTTAGGTGAATTACTGTAATTTACTATTTTAGAGGGGTTACGGTTCACAAAGGCAGAGCTAAGCCATAGAAGCTACAGGAACCCATCATACAGTCCTCAGGATGCAAAAACCTAGTTCTTTCATCCCCAAATACTGCTTCGGGTGAGACTGCAACCTACACTACATGGGTTGTTACTGAAAGGGCCTACAGTTTAAGGTTTTGTTGGTTGGCACAACTAACTTTGAACCTCGGTCAGGGCCCATCAAGCCAACAATGACACATCTGGTTTCTTCCCCGAAAAAACTTCTTCTAGTGTACTCATCTTGAGAATCCGATGAGGACTCCTCTTTTGCACATATACAGTTGTGTTGCATGCTTCAACCCACAAGTGCAATGGTAGGCCCTAATCATGCAACATCACCTATGTAGCTCCTGTTAGCCCTGTTGGCATGTGGCCCAAAATGGATCCAAAACACTCCCGAAGTCTTCAAAATATTCTTAAGGATCATTCAAAGATCGAAACAATCACATGCTAAGAGCCCTTGGAAGGGCGGAAAATCACTATCAGGAGGCAAAAACACATAAACAATAGCGAAAAAACCAAGTATCAGAGGCATAGACAGTGAAATGCACAAAAACCATCCGATCTGGCTAATCAACAGTCCAGATTTGATTGGTGGGTCGCAATCGGCAGATATCGATGCAGATCGTATGGAACTTGCAATGGCAATCGACGAAGCAATGTGGATTGTTGATCAAACATGCAGATTGACGACCCACATCACATCACAGGATCACTATCAAAGATTACAAAGAGCACTAGCAAATGGCCCGGGGCATGAGTGACATGCGTTTGTGATTTATTGCATCACTATATCACGTCAGAGCATTCCAAAGAAGTAGGGATGTTATACATTTATGAGATCTGATGAACCGGACCCAATGGCTATATAAACTTCATTTGCATAGATTTTGAGATCCGCAAAAAAGGCATTTTAGTTTGTATTTGCGTATTGCATTTATTAAATGAAATACAAAAGGATGAAGCAATGATGCCATAAGCTGGACCCGAAAGGGTTCCCTAAGGCTAGTGCATATTATTTCAAGTCTGCACAAAGCCATCTTTGTGATATTTTCAATGTTTTTAACGTATTTTTCTAAATCAAAAGGGAAGCCACAGAAGGGGCATTGTGACTTGTGATAAGTGATCACAGGCGGACCCGATGGGAGAATAGACCATATTTAAGGACTTTTGAAGTTCGAATGAGCAATGTTTTGGCAGAATTTCACAGTATGGTAGCATTTGTCTTTGAAAAACAGAAAAAGGATAATTGTAGGGATTTCATAGGCCTGATAGCCATTCCATTGCAGGTACAGGTGGCCAACATATCCTTAGAAATGCCTAGCAATGATTGCTGATGCCGGAAGAAGGATTAGGCCAGGAGACATCTGCCAGCGAACAGAGGTTGGAAGGGGAAAAATCCCAGCACGATGCAGCTGAATCAACCCAAAGATCTCATGGGGCATCGCTAGCAAGAGCGAGCTCCCTGACAGCGCAACAAATTACCAGAAATTGGTTACTGCTGTTAGAAAAAGAGGCCTCCGAGCTCTTGTGTGTCTGGTCATAGCATCAAGTCATTAAACAAAGGATAGAGAGGATATATTAAGACCTCTCAAGCCTCAGAAGACTCGAGAGCATTATAAAGGGCTTATAAATATTTGAAAATTCAGAGTAACGAGGGTTCAACTTTTAGGGACTGTGGATACTCTACTACTCTAGTGTCTCATCTTTATTCTAGAAATATAAGTTTCTTTTGTTGTTACATGTTTAATTTTCATTTTCTCTTTTGTTCTAAGCTTGCACTTGAATAGGTTATTCATGTTTCTTCTGTGTCTAATGCCAGATAATTGTCATATTATCTCTAGATTGATAAATTAGATTTGCAAGCTTCATTTACTTCCTGTAGCTAGCCATTCATATGTGTTTATGTATGCATCTATTGGTATAGTCAATATTCTCCATCCATCCATTAAATCTATAAACTATTGAGCATTAGTGGTCTAAAGACTTGTAAAGCTGAGGGTGTTCATGCATGTCTTGAGTGTAAACAGAGTTGAAACAATCATCCGACTTGATCGAAACCATCATCCATTCCAATAGTTTAGAGAACAATATTGAAGATTTATATGTTACCAGGCATCTTCAATCTACAACCTAGGAGAGTTTCCTAGAGTGATAACATAATTGGCGCCGTTTCTAGGGAGAGGAGATTGAAGCTCAGCTTCCCTGGAGATGACACGTATCCAACTTTGATGATAGACAAAGTCTGGGCACTTTTTTGGTTGTAATCATATATCTGGCAACTTTACTGAAGGACGAAGCTCTTGGCGACTCCACTTCATATTTCTGTCTCAAGTTGTGAGGCATACTCAGAGAAATCCTCAGAATTCACAAGCTAACCCGGTGCCTGACCCTGAAAAATCATCAAAGAAAGAAATGTATTGCAGAAAGGAGCATCGGGTTCAAGAAAATCTAAACAATATTCCATATCTATTTAAGAAAATATTGCAATAAACAAATACATGTTGAGAGTATAGCATCTAATACTAGCAGTGAAGAAAAACTTTCAGAGATTCATAAAGCTCCTTATTCTTTAGGTTCTTCTTTTGTTGTATGCCCAAAGGAAACCTCACCTCCTATCCATCAGACTCCTCTAGTCCTATCAGTCACCCCTCAACCATCTATCATTCAGACTTCTAGTACCCTTATAGCTACCATAGTTATGGTAGGACCACAAGCACCTACCAAAATGGAAAGAATCATAGTTGCTAGGTATGGACCTCTAGTACTGCTCACTCCTTTGAATGCCATGCATACTGGAGAATATCAGAAGTATAGGCCAAAGTTCACTGGTACTAAAGGTGTTACAACAGAGGAACATCTTGAATCATTCTATAGCTATGTTGATAACCTGGACATTAGTGAAGATGGTGTGTGGATGAGAGTCTTTGTTCAAAGCCTAGATGGAGAGGTTAGAAAATGGTTAAGAGAACTGACCCTAAGATCTATAGTAGATATTGAGGCTTTAGATGATGCATTCCTAAAGCATTGGGGGGATAAGAAGGATCTACTCTACTACCACACCAAGTTTAGGAACTTAAAGAGGGAAAATGGTGAGTTGTTGTCTGATTTTAATAGGAGGTTTAACCGCATGTACAACAAGATACCAGCTGAAGTAAAACCCACCACTACCTCCACTAAACTCACTTATGCTAGTGCTTTTGATTCTGAATTCTGTCTACTGTTGAGGGAGAGGCGATGTGCTACTTTGGCTGATATGCAAGATGCAACCTTGGATGTAGAATCAAACATCATGGCTGCAAAAAAGCTCAAGGGGAATGTTGATAGAAGAAGACAGAGAGGCAAATATTCATCATCTTCATATGCAAGATCGATAAAATGACCAAGATGATAGAATCATTAGCCTCTGAAATCTCCAAATTAAAGGTTGAGCAACATCTTGGGAAAGGAAGGCTTCCTAATAACTTTGCTCCTAGAAATCCAAATCCATATAGAATAGCTAATGAGAAGTTGCAGATTTTGCAAAGAAGCAAAGATGCCAATGGAGACCAAAGGGTGAAGACCCCTTTCCAGAATGTAGTCATGGAAGAGGAGCAATTTTAATGAATATGATGAGATCCATTGTATGGAAGACAAAGGCAGTTCCCCCATTTTTACCTTAGCTGCCTATGAAAAGTCATTATTCAATGACCAGATCAGCCAAGAGTGGGATGGTGGGGTTGTTTTGCAAACTGATGATCGACACAGATATGATCTGAGATCGAAGATGAATAATTTTAAGGAAACTCCTGTTCAGAAAGCTGCTATCCCTACAGTACAACAAGCTAATAAGCAGAAGTGACTGGCAGTTGATCCCGTCACCCTCAAAGCTCTAGCTCATGAGGTAAGAGGCCTTGACAAGTCTCCTTCTCCTTTCAGTTTTCAATCAGAAGTTCAGAAGCTAAGAATACCTATACCTCTAATTGAACTAGTGAAGAATGAGTCCTTCAAGAGATTTATTCTTGAGGCCCTTGAGCCTAATGCCATCCAAGCCTCCATTGACTACGTAAATCTACAAGATGACAAACAGGCTATTATTCTTAGCCCAATGATTGAAAATGGTGATGATATCTCCCCATCATTCTATCTCTCTTTGACTATTCATGAAAAATTCCTTCACAACTACCTTCGGGACACAGGAGCTAGCCATAATCTAATGCCCAAGGTTGTCATGGATGCGTTGGCTCTAGACATTACCAAGCCTTATCATGACCTGTTTTATTTTGACTCTAGAAAAGTGAAATGTTTGGGATTAATCAAAGACTTATCCATCACCTTGTCTTAGCTTCCCATGAAGAGCATGATGATGGATATTGTGATAGCCGATGTACCCCCCAAGTTTGGCATGTTGCTTTCCAGAGTTTGGATCAAGAGATTAGGTGGAACATTACAAAATTATCTATCCTATGCTACTGTCCCAATTTTTGGCAGTGAAAGCAGGAGATTATATAGAGAATCTCAGTTGGCTTATATCATCAGTGATGAACGAAATCCCACTAATCATCAGATCTATGTTGTAGACACTGATTTTGGAGCTTGTATTCTTTAGATTGAAGAATCCCAATTGGCCTTCACGCATCTTAAGAAACCATTTTACCAGCTCATAGAGGAAGAAGGCCCACAAATTTGGGACATGTTCTTTGATGGAGCTTTCTCTAAAGAAGTTGTAGGGGCAGGTGTAGTCCTTGTGTACCCCATAGAGGAATGCGTTCATTTATCTTTCAAATTAACTTTTTAGGTCACAAATAGCATAACAGAGTACGAAGCCCTGATATTAGGCTTAAACACTGATAAAGAAATGGGCATCAAAGGCCTGAAAGTGTTTGGAGATGCAAACCTCATCATTCAGCAGGTAAAAAAAACCTTCCAAGCAAAGCATCCAAGGCTGAAAGCATACAAAGATGAGGTATGGATGCTCAAGGAATCTTTTAATATTTTCAACATTTGTTACATCCCGAGAATGAAGAACCATCTTGTTGATTCCCTTGTTGTGTCTAATAGCATGTTTATTCCTCCTTTGCCTCCTAAATTGACTTATGAAGTTCAGGTGAAATATAAACCATCTCTACTTGACAATGTCAAATACTGGAGATATTTTGAAAAGGATGATGAAATTAATAGGCTTTTACAAGTCTTTGATGAATTTGCTGAAATGCACATTGACCGAGAAAATGAAGCCATTAAAGAATACAACCAGTCCAAGCCAGAGGACAAGATTGGTCAGGACAACATTGTTCAGTCACCTAGTAACCATATACCCAAAGGATTGGTGCCCCTAAAGAAGCTGTTTGATCATAACGATTTACATTATAAGATTTCCAAAAAAGAAAATGAGTTTGCTATTTGTAAACATAATATAGGGATCCCAACCCATCCAAAGTACATAAATCTTCCCACTCACTTGTATTCTGCCCAGAATTCTGAGTATTGCACCCTCATGAAGCAGTTTGCTGATATTTTTGCTTAGGAATACAGTGATCTTAAAACCTATGACACAAACATCATTCAGCGTAATATTCCACTGGAAAAGAAAACCATCCTTTTTAAGTAGAAATTAAGACCTATCAGCCCTCTCTTATTGCCTTTGATTGAGAAAGAAATCAAATAAACCTTTGACAAGAAGGCAAAAGTGGGAAATTTCCAAGTTGGTGACTAGGTTCTCAAATGGGATGCATTTAAGGAAAAGAAAGGTAATCATGGTAAGTTCAACTCCTTATGCACAGTTCCATTTGTCATCACTCAAATTCAGCTGAACAATACCTTTATTTTGCACAGTTTGGAAGGAGGAGATGTTTTTGGTAGCCCAATCAATGGGCGCTTCTTGAAACTTTATTTCATTTAAGGCTTTAAAGCCTTGGTATTGTAAATATGTTTTTCAGTTTTTATTTTATTGCAAAATAGACTCCATGCCCAATGTAACACTAGGAGGGAGATTTGATTTTGGTTTTACAGGGAAGGCATTGTTCTGAGGTTCTTGAAACTTCACAGGGAGGCTTTCATCCCCAGAAGGAGCCAGTGTTAGCCTTGTTGGCATGTGGCCCAAAATGGATCCAAAACACTCCCGAAGTCTTCAAAATATTCTTAAGGATCATTCAAAGATCAAAACAATCACATGCTAAGAGCCCTTGGAAGGGTGGAAAAGCACTATCGAGAGGCAAAAACACATGAAAAACAATGAAAAACCAAGTATCAGAGGCATAAATAGTGAAACGCATAGCGACCGTCAGATCTGACCAATCAACAGTCCAGATCTGATCGACAGGTCGCAATTGGCGGAGGCAATTGGTGGATATTGGCAAACCATATGGAACTTGTGATGGCGATCAACAATGCAATGTGGACCATCAATCAAGTGCATAGATCGATGGTTCACATTGCATCGCAGGATCACTATCAGAGATTACAAAGAGTGCTAGCAAATGGCCTGGGGCATGAGTGACATGCGCTTGCGATTTATCACATCACTATATCACGTTGGAACATTGCAAAGAAGTAGGGCTATTATACATTTATGTGATCCAATGAACCAGACTCAATGGATATATAAACTTCATTGCATAGATTTTGAGATCTGCAGAAAAGACATTTTCCTTTGTATTTGCATATTTCATTTATTAACGAAATACAAAAGGATGAAGCGCCGATGTGATAAGCCGGACCTGAAAGGGTTCCTTAAGGCTAGTGCATATTATTTCAAGTCCGCATAAAGCCATCTTTGTGATATTTTCAATGTCTTTAATGTATTTTTCTAAATCAAAAGTGAAGCCACAGAAGGGGCATTGCGACTTGCGATAAGTGATCATAGGTGGATTTGATGGGAGAATAGACCATATTTAAGAACTTTTGAAGTCTGGATGAGCAATGTTTTGGCAGAATTTCACAGTATGGCAGCATTTCTCTGTGTAAAATAGAAAAGGGGCCATTGTAAGGATTTCATAGGCCCAATAGCCATTCCATTGCAGGTACAGGTGGCCAACATATCCTTAGAAGCACCTAGCGATGATTGTTGATATCGGAAGGCTGGGAGATAGCCGCCAGTGGAAAGAGGCGAGAAGGGGAAAAATCCCAACACGATGTAGCCAAATAAACCCAAAGAGATCATGGAGCATTGCTGGCATGAGCGAGCTCCATGACAGTGCAACAAATTACTAGAAATCAGTTACTGCTATTAGAAAAAGAGGCCTCCAAGATCCTATGTGTCTGGTCGTAGCATCAAGTCATTAAACAAAGGACAAAGAGGATAGATTAAGACCTCTTGAGCCTTAGAAAGCTCGAGAGCATTGTAAAGGGCCTATGAATATTTGAAAATTCATAGTAACAAGGGTTCAAATTTTGGGGACTGTGGATACTCTGCTACTCTAGCGTCTCATCTTCATTCTAGCAATATAAGCTTCTTTTGCTGTTACATGTTCAAGTTTCATTTTCTCTTCTGTTCTAAGCTTGCACTTGAATAGGTTATTCATGTTTCTTCTGTGTCTAATACCAGATAACTGTCATCTTATCTTTGTGTTGATAAATTAGATTTGCAAGCTTCATTTACTTCCTGTAGCTAGCCATTCATATGTGTTTATGTATGCATCTGCTGGTATAGTCAGTATTCTTCATCCATCCATTGAATCTATAAACTATTGAGCATTAGTGGTTTAACGCATTGTAAAGATGAGGGTGTTCATGCATGTCTTGAGTGTAAATGGATTTGAAACAATCATTTGACTTGATCCAAACCGTCATCCATTCCAATAGTTTAGAGAACAATATTGAATATTTATATGTTACCAGGTATCTCCGATCTACAACCTAGGAGAGTTTCCTGGAGTGATAAGAGCCCCCACAATACTTTTGTTCTCCCTCTTAGCCACCTCATCCTACTGTAAGTTATGAGGTTCTATTAGCTCCCATTGAATTCCTTATTTTGCACATAATTTCTTGAACTCATTAGACACATATTCACCACCATTACTTCTCTTGAGAGCCTTTACTTTCCTGTTAGTGTCTTTCTTAACAAGTGCTTTAAATTCACAAAATTTGGATAATGTCTAGTCTTTCATTTACATGAAGAAAATACAACACTTATGTGAGAAATAATCTACAAATATAACATAACCTGTGTTCTTGGTCATGGTGGTCGTCGAGAAATGTCCACACACATATGAGTGAACTCTTTCAAGGAATGCTTGCACTCTAATGTCCTTATTAGGAAAGGTGGATTTTGTGTACTTCCTCAGTGTACACCCTTTGCATGTATCTCGTTTCTCTAGTGCACCCTCAAGAAGTCCTATAGTGTTAAGTTATGGTATGTTCTATGCTTATAACAGTTTACTCCTTTTTCTTATTATATTTTGTTATCACTCAGGTTGTTCCCTTTGACTCCCAAGGGAATAGCAGCCGAGGTAACCACTGACCAATCTTTTAGCTGCAGGTCCTAGTCTACCTGCAACCAGAGAGGGCTCTCTCTTTATAGTTTAGCTT
>APFE030098671.1:270358-290264 GCA_000404065.3 Pinus taeda | reverse complement strand
GGAGCCATTTCATGGGCTTCTAAGAAGCAGTCCATTGTAGCTTTGTCTACAGCAGAGGCTGAATATGTGGCAGCTACAGCAGCAGCATGTCAAGCAGTTTGGATGAGAAGGATGTTGAGGAGCTTAGGCCAAGAGCAGGCAAAAGCGACAGTGATTTTTTTTGACAATAGCTCAGCTATTGCATTGTCAAAGAATTCAGTGTTTCATAAGAGAACGAAACACATTGATACAAGGTTTCACTACATCAGAGAATTGGTGAACAATGGGGAAATTGTCCTAGAACATTGCAGGACTCAAGAACAGGTTGCAGACATTTTGACAAAGCCACTGGATCAGAAAAGCTTTGAATTTTTGAGGAAGTGTCTGGGTATGACTGAATGCCCAGCAGTTGAAATTAAAGGGGAGTGTTGAAATTATAATTTCAACCGCGCAGCCGTACCAGCACCTGAAACCACAGCAGCAAACCAGAAAACCGTCGGTAAGTTTATCGCACCGCTCTTTGGCATGAGATGGTTTCTGTACAAACAACTCCGATACAACATAGTGCTGATGCGTGGATGTGGGGTGACATCACCCTCTGACATTTATCGGATGATAAATGTCAGTCAAAAATGGTCATGCGATATTCGTCTGATCTGGTCCTCCATCCTCCGTCGTCCGATCGCAAGGGAGGTTCTCCGCCGTTTATTTCTCCAAGGTGCATACGGGGCCTGCTACAAATAAATGTTGCGTGGAGTAATACTATTGACCATACCCTATGTTAATGAAATGTCATGGTTTTTAGGTAATACATTTAATGTTTTTACGACGCGTAATATTTATTTTATACTGAAGTATGGGCGTAAAAAGGTTATGTAAGTTTTTATTATTTTGCATATGAATCGCATGAGTGTTGACTTTAAGTTTTAGTTTTTGCTTACACAGAGTGGTGTAAAATTTCAAAGGAGACAGAGTAATTTTGTTAAAATGTTTTGGTGAATCCCTCTGAGTGAAAGAGGATGAATATGTATTAGTAATTTTGTTTTAATGAATAGAAATCTTTTATGGTGGTGCAATACTCTGTTCTGAGTAATTTTTTTAAAAAGACTTCTCTATGCAAAAAGATCTTGGAGTAAAGGAAACAGAGCATTGCCTCTGTGTTTTATTTTTGTGTTTTTGGGATTTTATCAGAAAAATCCCCAACAGGTACTAGATATGAGATGACAAAACTATTATGCTATGTACCTTAGAGACAATTCCTGGCTGCTGTGTCGAATTTCTCCAACAGTGATGGAAACCTGCGATAGTTCATTTGGAGAGGAAAGACCTTCTTTGGAGAGTTCATTTGTCTCCTTGTTGAATGACCTTTTAATGTGTTGAATTAAGTAATCCTTATGAGAATTCCATATAGGTGAGCTTCTTTCCAACCACCCCAAAAGGTTGATATTCTGAATGATATGAGCAGATCTCACATGATCTATGATCACCTTGGAATCACCAAAAATGTGCAATCCTTGTATGTTTAGGAAGTCACAAAATTTCAAGGGACAAGCCAAGGCCATTGCCTTCGGTCTGTGAAATCCCACCATTCCATGAGATTTTAATATGCTGATCCACATGTGAAATCATGTAAACCCCACAAGCACAGATTCCGTTCAAGGCTGCCCTGTCAAAATATGCACAAGAAAGAACAGAAAGGTCCATCGAGCTCCCCCCTTGTTTCTTGACATTTTGATGATTTTGAGGGGCCTGCTAATGGGAAGGTGAGATAAGATAGAATCAATAACAAGTGTAAAACTTACCTTTCTGTCTTGAAACAATGCTTTATTTCTCCATTTCAATATGGACTAGATAGATATCAGCCGGATAGGCCTCCAATTAGTTCTCATTTTGCTCCACCAATAAAATGCCTCTCTTAATGATGAGAAAGAAATCCTATTTAACCCAAATTGATCAGCAAGTGTTTTCCATATCTTCATAGCTAGAGGACAGACCAGAAAAGTATGATAGTTGAATTCTGCATTCACTTTGCAAATAAGACAGATTGCTGGCCCACACCAATTTCTTTTTTGTAAATTATCCCGCTTAAGATTCTTGTTAAAAACCAGCCAAGCAAATAAAATAATCTTGGTAGGGCAGTTTGATTTCCAGAAAACAATAGGGAAAATTAAATAATTTTCTTTATTATGAAATTTATATGCATATACATGACCAGTAAAAGTAAATAAACATCGATATCAGTTCATTTAATTTAATTTATATATATATTATATATATATATATATATATATATATATAAATTAATATTATATATATATATTATTATATTATATAAACATGAAATATTTGTTTAAAAAATATATTTAAACATCGAAATATTTGTTTGATAATATAATTCACATTCCCAAAATCTAAAAATCATTAAAATAGCATGACGGTTAAATTTTTTATAATAATAGATAACTATAAACAAAAACAAGACTCTTTCCTATTTCATATTTTAAAACATATAAACCAAACTACAAATAAAAAAATTTAAAATCTAATATCGCCATCGTTATTATCTCCGGGTAGTCCGCGTCCCCATGGTCAAATTGCATATCCCTGTTTTACTAAATTGCAAACTGAAATGTATCTTAATTCTGTATCTTGATAAGATAAACAAGACGGTTTTGACGGATTATATAATATATATATATTTTTCATAAATAAGAGTGTTTTATTAGGAGAATAGGGGTCTTTTTTATTGGAATTGGGCACTTTAATCACTTTACAAGTTAAAAAAATTGATTGGATGGTTTAAAATTAGAGATGTGAGTATATTCTCGTCATTGCCACCATATCAATGGATTGAATTCACACCACTAACTTCCATGCATATCTAAATAATTTTTTTACAAAGCTTCATGAAAAATTTACGATGTCATTTGTTAATTGACACCTATGAAGATTAACAATAATGGGAACACTACAAAATGTAAAATGTAACAAAAGCCTTACACATACACTTGTCCTAGTAGTGGAAAGTTGTATTTCTGAATAAGATGATAATCCCTTTCAAACCATTCGTAAAGTGTGTCCGATTCTAAATAACACATGTGGTAGTTTCATTAACTTGTCCATCAGTTTCACTCTTTCATGCTCTTAATAATAATTCCAAAAAACAAGTGTTTGTAGTTTCATTAACTGTCCATCAATTTCACCCTTTCATCCTCTTAATAATAACTCGGGCACTTCGTCTAAGAGCAACTTGAGTGTTTCAAATTGTGATTAAATATTCATTGTACATGTTATTCATCACCATTCCATCTATTATAAGCAAACTAGTGCTCCCTGGATGCATGCATTTCTTAGTGCTTGGATTGTTGGAATTGCTGAAAGATTGTTGGAAGGCTTATTGGAACTATTTGAAAAGGCTTATCTATGCTTCTATATGCTAAGAAAGGTGCACAATCCTTCATAACTTTCCTTTTCTCGACCTAGTGTTTTTTGAGATTACCTAGATTTGAGAGATTACTACTCTATATATTAATATTGTTTTCAGTGGCCACTCTTACCTAGATTTAGAAGATTACTACTCTATATATTAATATTGTTTTCAATGGCCACTTTTACTTAGATTTTTCATTTAAAAAATCAATAACACTCTACTGTGGAATGACGGTTCATTTTTAGTGAATTCTTAATTAAATGTAAACTAGAAATAAAAAAAACAGGGACATGATGCTAATATTCATTATATAATCCAAAAGTTCCATCTCTCAAACCAAATGGAATTTGGTTCCCAATTGGATAACCAAACCCACTGCAAAAACCAAGGACTTATGGAGTTTTCATATAGTCTATACACGATTCGTTTTTTGGTCTCCCCATCTCACAGAGCAAAGAAGGAATCCATGTTGATTTCTCAACACACTTGCGCAAAGGATTCCAGAAGAGAATCCTCAGTAGCCTAAATACAGTCACGATTGTATAGTATCTCCTGAAATTTCAACATTGGAAGGCTAGTGTAGAATTAAATTGGCTGCTGAGAGTGGGGCCTTCGTACTTGTCAAAATTTAAAGGAAATTGTTCACTGTCACAGAAAAAAATTACTCTGCCGCAAGTTGTGCATTTCAATAGTGTTAGTAGAGAAACCGAAAACGGCCAAGCCAAAACTCAACACAAAAGAAATATAGAAGTGACTACAAACCTGAATGATGATTTCCTCAGGGACATGTGGCAATACTTCCCTCACCATATTGGTCATTGCAGTGATGCGAAGATCTAACATATTTGCAGCATCTTGAATACTAATGTTTTATGGAGCCTGCCTTGGCCCAACATTCCTAAAGAATAACCCACCTGTACCTGTTCTTGGCCTGACAGAGAAGAGAATGATTTGGCCATCAAGCTTATCTGAGGGGGTGCCATAGGTCAAAGTCTCAAAGAATTTTCTTGTGATGATGTGCTATGTACATAGGTTCAACCAATAGCTGCAAGTTGCCTCATCAAGGTTTGAACTCTACCAAACCCCACGAATCTCATTCATGTGGATGGACCTGCATCATCTAGCCCTGCATTTGGCAAGGGAGTTGTCCATCTAGGGTCGAGTCCCACACCCCTGAATAACAGTGCTAGGCATAATTTATGAGTCCAGGCAAAACAAGCAAGGAAGAAGCATAAACCAAATAAGATAATCCATACAATATTCCACCTAAATGGATTTATTCACAATGATGCCCCACCATTAGACACAGCTAAGGCATTCTCATTTTATATTGAAACTTATAGATGACCCTTGTAAACTAGAAGCATGACAACTTATTGAATGAGTTGCTTTTCACTTTCATGCCACACTTTGTTCTGTAGAAAACTATAACCATAACAAAAGTGTCACGACCCCAAGCCTACGGTAGTCTTTCAACCGTGCTAGGTGAGGTGCGGCACTACCAACCATTTTCTTTTCACCAATACTTACGATTGTAGACTACGCCTTAACATTCCATACTTAGTTTTATTTTCGTTACCAAGTATTATTATGTTTCCTTTATACCAATGAACACCCATACACATTCACTATCAACCACATTATACAAGAGAAATGCACAACAGTATAAAGGGAGGGGCAACTCCCTGCAATATGAGTCTACCCAATATCAATATATATACAATTTTTCCACTTTTACAAAGTATAGGCTATGTCCTTGGGAAACCCCAAATTTATACTTAGCCAAATTTACTACTTTGGCAAACTCGGTTGCTCAGCTCGTCGGCACCTCTGCACGGTTGCCGCACAACTCACCAACCCATCGTTCACCTCATCGCACGTCTTCACCTGGCTCGCACTTCGTTGGTCAGCAAACACCCAAACTGTGTATACCTGCCCACACGCAGTCCCACTTGCCAACCCTTGACAAATGCCCAAATCGTGCGAAACAACACGTAGTACCGCCTGCCCAACTCTAGGACCTCTGGTTCCAACCTTCGTCTCCACCGCACCGTTGTCCATGACGCGCCCTCACCCGGTTGCCCCTCCGCATGCTCTCACGGTGTCGACCAACTCTTTGTTCGGCGGATGCCCTACTTGGGCCGCCCGTCGTGCACGCCTGCACAAACGCCCTCACCCGGCCGCCCGTCGTGCACGCCTACCCGGATGCATTCATGGTCACTCGCACGCCTAGCTTGATCACCCATCGTGCATCCATGCACGGGCGCCCTCACCTGGTCACCCATCGTGCATGCCTACATGGATGCCCTCACCCGGGTCGCCCGTCGTGCAGCCCTACACAACGACTTCGCCCAACCTGCACTTCTGCTCTGCTTTTGGCCTGCGTCCAAGTGATGCATTGAGAGATGATGATCCAATATGGATGATTGGAATGAGCTCAACGCTCTCCCAATATAGACCAAGTGTAGGGCGTGGTCCTGGTTGCCCAGCTAACTCGCCCAAAGCCCCTACACCATTGCAAAAGCCACCAAACGCATTGTCGGCTCCACATAAGTGTTGGTCGGCCTCCATAGCGTTTGTCACCATGCCACCACACTTATATATGCTTGCCCTCTCCTTCTACCATGCGCATGATACATCGCATATCCAAGGGAGAGCTCGCCCATCTCATAACCACAGTTTTTCAGACTACCCGCGTGTCCATTCAGGCCTACCCGTGCACACGCCCTATCCACCCGCGCGCCAAGGAACTGCAGGTCGTTACATCCTCCTCCACCTGAAGTCGTTTTCGTCCTCGACAACGTACCACCCTAGCAATTGTTTGTCACCAAGATCATCATACCAAGGTATACACCCCATTGGTATGTCATACATCAGAAATAATCTCAATCTATGACCATCGACCACCCTGTCACAATCTCCACATGCTGCTCCCCATCGTGGAAGGTTGGCCCCTCCATCTCAAGCTACATTCCCACTGCAACATATCATGTCGACCTTATCATGTGTTGTCCTCATGTGATCTGCTGCCATGATACTCCAACACAATGCTAACACATCTCTGTACACTTCGTGACCCCATGTCTGAACTAGTCGGGTGATCAGTCCAACTGTCACGCTCAAACCATGAGAGTGAACATCCTCATGCCATCATTAATTGTCTCTCAAAACATCCCGTCACATCCTCAACTCGATCAAGAATCCATCTACATATAAGTAAGCCATGCTCAGGTCCATGAAGTAGCCCTCATCTCATCTGCAACATGTTGTCCATGATGTCTGGTACTAATGTGCTACATGAAATCAACCACATCTATCCCAACATCATTATCCATATGTGTATCTCCTCAATATGAAGAGACCAACTCATCAACTTCCAACTCTCGGTGTGTCACATCCAGGTCCATGAAGCAACCTCCATCATATCTGCAATGTGTCATCCCTCAAGTCTGCCATAGAAGCAAGTATATACCTGTCTCATCTATCCATGTGCTGCCCATGATCATAGATCAGACAGCTCCCATGTGTCAAAGTGGTCAAGTCTCGGCTCAACCCATGCCCAAGTGTTGCCACCAAGGCATCATCATCATCGTAACTCCATCACTCCAAAGTGTCTCATATCGATCCTCCACATCAAGTCACTCATTCAAGCTATTCCCATACATGTACTTGAAAGTATGCACCCCATCCTGCATCAAAGTCTCTGACCTCAGTTCCTCAATGCATCAGATCCTCCAAGTCCACCATATATGAATTCTCCCTAGAAGTCACAACAATCTCATGTCATCATGAGCTCCATAAGCCATCCCCAACCAACATCTAGCAAGTATACAAGTCTCAGCCCAAAGGTCTCTGCAAGATGCCTCAACTCTCCATGTAGCAGGAATGGTCCATAGTCTGCTCACAACTCCATCCAAGTCCATGGCCTTGTTGTACATAAGTGCACAATCTCTCCATCGGCTCATAAGTAAAACATCTCTATGTCACATCAGCAAATCCACCCGCACAACATCACTGCCTTGGCACTTCTCATTGGATGCCCATAAGTGACATCTCTACAAGTGCTCCCGCATAATGTCTCTGCATAAGACTGCCATTCTCCATGTCTCCAACTTGATGTCCATGACTAAGTTGCCCATGTAGTCCAATCAAGGAGACCCATCACAACAATCGGTCATCCTCATCCAAGCTGCAAATCCGGTCTAGTGAACTCGGTCACCCAACCATATCATCATCATATCATGAGTCCCTTCCATCATAGCTCCCCCCACTAAAGGTTCCACCAAGACTTGCTCTTGGTCTCGGCCATGAGAAGTCCACCCAAGTGTGTGCCCTTCAATCTGTCCATCAGTCATGCCGGGCACTTAGCCAATGTGACTAAAGCATGACCCATTCATCTGCAACGATCATCGTGTTCCTCCATTGTCACGGGCCTTTGTACCTTCTATCATAAGGTCACAAACAACCCCAACAAGTCCTGCAACAGTCAACAATCCTTGCTTCTCCATACACGGTCTCATCATAGACATCCATGGTAAGATGCTCCCTAGCATCGGCAAATTGGCTTTGCCCTTCCCTACATATGGTCCATCTACCAAATTCTCAAGTGAAACACAAGTATCAAACGTACTTACATCATCATCATGAGGTTCCTCCATGGGAGTGTCCTCATCCATCCATGTTTGCAAACTGCACGATCTTGGTCCAACTTGATCGATCTCAAGTTCATCCTCCATCGTTGTCACATCTACAACATCTTCAAACATCACGGCTTCCTCTTCCTTGGTAGCACAATCTGCAACTTCATCCTACTCCATTGTCCAACCAAGTTGAAGAAGTTCGTCTTCAACATTCTTTTCCAAGACTTCAAGTTCCTCTCGAATCCGGGGATTCTCCTCTTTCATCCGCTTCAACCTGTATAAGGTAAGCAAGAGCTTCCCTTCGCATTCTTCCATGCCTTGTTGTTCAGCTTGGCCCAAGCACTAGGCTTCACCCATTCTAAACCTGTTTCACCATTCACCAGCGTCACCAAGTTCCCTGCAACCATGAACCAGCCCTTGTTCCACCTGTATGTGAAATCAGCTTCCTTCATCTGCAAGTACCTACTTCCACTGTCACTTCGTCACGAGCAACCTTGCTCTTATACCAACTCTAACCAAGCTCTGATACGAATTGTCATGCCCCCACGCCTACAGTAGTCTTTCAACCGTGCTAGGCGAGGTGCGGCACTACCAACCGTTTTCTTTTCACCAATACTTACGATTGTAGACTACACCTTAACATTCCATACTTAGTTTTATTTTCGTTACCAAGTATTATTATGTTTCCTTTATACCAATGAACACCCATACACATTCATTACCAACCGCATTATACAAGAGAAATGCACAATAGTATAAAGGGAGGGGCGACTCCCTGCAATATGAGTCTGCCCGATATCAATATATATACAATTTTTCCACTTTTACAAAGTATAGGTTAAGTCCTTGGGAAACCCCAAATTTATACCTAGCCAAATTTACTACTTTGGCAAACTTGGCTGCCCAGCTCGTCGGCACCTCCACACGGTCGCCGCACGACTCACCAACCTGTTGTTCACCTTATTGCACATTTTCACCCGGCTCGCACTTTGTTGGTCAGCAAACGCCCAAACCATGTATACCTGCCCACACACAGTCAAACTTGCCAACGCTTGAAAAACACCCAAATTGTGTGAAACAGTACGTAGTACCACCTTCCCAACTCTACGACCTCCGGTTCCAACCTTCGTCTCCACCGCATTGTCGTGCACGACGCGCCCTCACCCGGTCGCCCGTCCGCATGCTCTCACCATCTTGACCAACTCTTCATTCGGCAGATGCCCTACTTGGGCTGCCCGTCATGCACACCTGCACGGACACCCTCACCCGGCTTCCCATCGTGCACGCCTATCCGGATGCCCTCACGGTCACCTGCACGCCCAGCTCGATCACCCGTCGTGTAGCCCTGCACAGACGCCCTCACCCGGTCACCCGTCGTGCACGCCTACACGGACGCCCTCACCCGGGTCGCCTGTCGTGCAACCCTGAATGGGCGCCCGCCCAGGTCGCCCGTTGTGCAACCCTGCATGGCGACTTCGCCCAACTTGCACTTCCACTCCGCCTTCGGTTTGCGTTCAAGTGATACATTGAGAGATGATGATCCAAGATGGATGATTGGAATGAGCTCCACGCTCTCCCAATATATACCAAGTGTAGGGCATGGTCCTGGCTGCCTAACCGACTCGCCCAAAGCCCCTACACCATCGCAAAAGCCACCAAATGCACCGTCGGCTCCACACAAGTGTTGGTCGGCCTCCATAGCGTTTGTCACCATGCCACCACGCTTATATATGCTTGTCCTCTCCTTCTACCATGCGCATAATACATCGCACATCCAAGGGAGAGCTCGCCCATCTCATAACCGTAGTCGTTTAGCCTACCTGCGTGTTTGTTCAGGCCTACCCGTGCGCACACCCTGTCCACCCGCACGCCCAGGAACTGCAGGTCGTTACAAAAAGGGCAGTAAAGGTTTTATTTTGAATTATTTTACGTCAAAAATTTTCACTAATCATTAATGTCGTTGCAGATAACTAGCCTTTGTTCCAATTTATAAAAAATAATATAGATATTAAATCTGCATTGTTCTAAAACACATACACAAACCAACGTCAAATGCAATTTATAGAAAACAATGTCAACCATCGATCACTTTCTCCCCACCTCACCGTGGAGTGATAGATCCGTTCAGCTAAGATCAAATTTGATTAAAAAAAATAAAAATCCCCAATACAATGACTTAAAGTTATGCCTTAAGCTTCAAGATTATATAAGATATTAAATAAGCTTTAAGATTGTTACGAAGTTAGATATGAAAGTGTTGTTTGAGATTTTTTTATTTGCTACCTAAGAAATCTCTCCCTAGAGAGAGATTTGGCTGGTAATATTTATAAATGTAGAAAAAACATATTTTTTTAACATTATTATAAATTTGTAACTATTATTTTATATAAATTTTATTGAATAAAATCTAAACTAAAAATATTAACTTAATAAATTTTAAAAGTTGAACTTCAGAAATCTCAAGTTTAATTTAACTTTATCTCGTTTAAAATTGTAATTAAATAATGAAAGAGAAATTAAATTGTATTTGAACAATAACTTAAATAAAGAAAACTAATATCATAATTTAAATATTATTTTTCAAAAACCAAACGTTTAATATAATCGTTACTTAATAATATTTGTTTTTAATATATTAATAAATTAATATCATAATTGAGCAACGGGATCAAAGGATGGACGTAGGGCGCAGGGGTCGATCCTGAAACCCTAGGCCTCTGGCCTAGGTGACGTAGACAGCCTACTCTTCGCTGACCAGCAGGTATAGGGTGGACGGATGGCAGCCTCACAGGGTTTCCGCGTATACGAGGTACCCTAGCAACTGTCAAGCGGGCGGTCTCTCATTGACCTTCCTCAGTTAAGCCTTGGAGGGTTTTTTCGCACGGCGATTTGTTTTCGACAGCTTTCCTGGAAGGTTTATCTCTGTAACAACGTTCCAAGATGGGTTTTCACTGAGCTTTACCCTAATCAACCTGTCGCTTTACCACTGTCGGTGTTGGGGGCGTCTTCTTCGGAAACGGGTGTCTGCGAGGTGTCAGGTTTTACCATAGTTTAGTTACCATGGGTTTCCACAATCAGGCGGTGGACTTAGACCCAGCCCCAGAAGACATCCTTTCGGTCTGGGGTAAGGACGTTACTGAGCAGAACCTGAATGAGTTTTTTAGATAGGGTGAAAACATTGAACCTGTCAAATTTCCAGCCGGAGGTCTGCGGAGCAGCAAATCAACTTTGGAGCAGAATCCGTTTTCGCCTGGTGCGCTGGGAAAAACGGGGGTTTGCATAGGAGTTTCAGAAGTTCGAGAGAAGGAATGCCCATAGACTGAGAAGGGCTTCCTAGCTGGTAAGATTCTATCCCCATCGAAGATATTTTGTCCGTCGGGTGGCCTTGAAGACATTATAAATTTCAATGCCAGACAGGGTTTATGGAGTACAATAGGTAGCTTGCAAGGCCAGGAAAGAGCTAATTGGGAAAGAAGCGGCCCCTTGGCAGTTTTCCGACCTCTTTCATCAAAGGATTTGGCTTTAGGCGACCCGGTAAACAAGGGTTTTGGGTGCGAAGTTGAGAAGGTTACTAATCAAAGGTATGATGCTCCAAAACCTGTCACTGGGGGGCCGGAAGAGAAGGGGAGTTTTTCCTCTGGCAAGGAAGGAATTCCATCAGGAGCACCATGCCAATCATCCCCAGAAAAGGTTGATATCCCCTCGGCAAGTGATGTGCTTGGAACCCAAAAGGAACTAGACGCTCCAGGCATTCTCAGAGAGGAGGTTTTGGACTGAGAGAGGGTTGGAGGTAAGAGAAAGAAGGCAAAAACTCTAAAAGCGAGAAAGTTAGCTGGGAACCTGTTATTGGGAATGGACGTTCAAGTAGAAGACGCTCTGAATGTGGCAGAGAGCATGCTCGTGGGTCAGGTAAGGGGCCGCCTGGTCTCAGGTAAATTTCTGCAGCAATGGGCGGAAGGCCACTGGAAGGAGACACCGGCAAAGTCTTTCAAAACTGAAACTATGGTCAAAGGGTGGTTCATGATCAGCTTTGATAGTAAAGCAGCCATGGAATGGGTTGAAGGAAGAAATTGGGCTATTGGGAAATGCCCAATTTTTTTCAAAAGATGGACTCCACTCTTCGATGCGTCCAAGGAAAAGGTGGAGGAGTTTCCCGTCTGGGTGAGGGCACCCGGTCTCCCACCTTTCCTTTGGGTGGATTCAGTTTTTTCTTCTATCGGAAACTCTCTGGGTACGTTCTTGGAAGCCGAAAAATCCTTTATTGACACACATGAAAGGGTTGTAGCAAGGATTTTGGTGCGCCTGAACCCTAGCGAAAAACTAGTGGACTCAATCAATATGCAATATAGAGAATATGTCTTTGAAAAATTGTTGGATGATGAACTGTTACCATTCAGGTGCCACAGATGCCATGAGCTTGGCCATCTGGCAAAGGATTGCCCTCTAGGGAGGCGTAAAAGGAGGGTTCAAAAAACAGCTGAACAGTGGGAGCGGAGCATGAGGGCAAAGCGAACCTCGGCGGACAAGGACAACTCAGAAAACAAGCCTATGGAAGGGGTTCAAGGACAGGAGGAGGAAGCTCTGGCTCAGACAAAAGGTGATCCGAACATTGCAGACGAAGACCGACTTGATCCCGGAAAATCTCCAGTGGGGACCTCTGAAGCCACAGCTAATATTCCACCCGGTAAGCAGTCAGACCCTCAAATCTCTGTCATTTCTCCTGAATCAAATTTTGTGCTCCCTTCTATGGATTCTCCTTTGGCTTCAAAATTCAATGATGTCATCTCAAACATTGAAATTTTAACTGATGCAATTCCCTCAATTGATCTGAACTGTGAAGTTGTTTCATTAGAAATTCCGGTCTCAGGTGTTTCTACCCCTGCCTGCACTTACAACCTTAGATCCCTTAGCAAAAAGTCTGACCCTCCCCCTGTTTTGGAGGATCTTGTGGGTGGTTTGGGCCCTTCTTCGTCAAAATATTTACATAAAAAGGGCAGGGGAAGGAAGTCAAATCTGTCCAAAGCTCAAGTCAAACCAAAACTAGATCTGGCTGATGGTAAGAAAATGGTGATCCTTGGGGCGCTTAGAGCAGCAAAACCCCCTGAGGCGGTAATAAAATGATCTGTTTATCATGGAACTGTAGGGGTTTAGCCAGTAAACCCAAAAAACTGGCTTTGAAGGAACTTATTTCACGCTATAACCCTGATCTGGTTTTTCTTCAAGAAACTCTGGGAAGGGCGGTAGAAATTGAACCAGTCCTCTGCTCCCTCCTCCCGGGGTGGTCTTTCGTAGCCCTTGATGCAGATGGCCATTCGGGTGGTCTTGCCATCGGCTGCAGGGATGGCAGATTGAAAATTTTGAGCCATTGGGGAATGCCCAATGTTCTGGGCATGGAGGTTATTTACCCTGACTTCGATTTCTCTTTCTTGACAGTAAATGTTTATGGACCCTGTCAGTCAAGCGCTGCTTTCTGGAACGCCCTCATGGCAAAAGATTTGTTAAAAGGGAGACATATGTTTATAGGAGGTGATCTAAATTTCTCCCTAGGGACTGCGGAGGCTTGGGGTCCCTCGGCCAGAATCGATCCCCTTATAGATTTTTTTACTCAATTATTCCTATCCCACAAGCTGTTAGATGTAAACATATAAAGGCCAAGCCTACGTGGAGAAATAGGAGAACTGGGGAGGAGCGGATAGCAAAAAGGCTGGATTGTTTCCTCATTAGTGACTTGATGGCTTCCAATATCCCGATGTTCAGGCAATGGGTGGGTGAAGGGGGAAATTATGATCACTTTCCCATCCTCTTAGAACTCTCTAAGCCCCCTCCTAAACCTGCAGCTCCCTTTAAATTCAATGCTTCTTGGTTGCAAGAAGAATATTTTAACCAGCTGTTCCGGAAAATTTGGAGACACTCGGGAAGAGGACTTTCTGAAAATAAAGGAGCCCTCTTCATGGAAAATCTTAAAAGGTTAAAGAAAGCAACCGTGGAATGGGCATCAGATAGAAGGAAAAAACAAAATGAGGCCTTGAATAAAATAGATGATGAGCTCCGAGCCCTAGAAGCCCCAGAGGCGGATGCTTACGCCACTCAGGAGTCAAAAGAAAGGATTATAACTCTTGAGAAATCGAGAGCAAAAACCTTATTGGATAAAGAGGAAAAATGGAGACTCAAGAGCAGGGCAATATGGCTGAAAGCAGGGGACGAAAACACAAAATTTTTCCATAACTATGCAAAAGGCTGGAAAAATGCAAATACAATCTGGAAGCTAAAGGATCCTGAGGGTAGAGAAGTCTCGTCTTTCGAGGCTCTGTCAAATATGGGGAAGAATCATTTTAAATCTTTGTTCTCGGATCCAGGTGGGGTTTCTTTAGTTGAAATTATTAGAACAGTTCAAACTTTCCCCCGTTTTGTGGAGGGAGAGGAGGCTGAAGACCTCTTCCGAGAAGTGACAAAGGAGGAAGTAGAAAGCATTATAAAATCTATGGCAAAGGACAAGAGTCCGGGTCCGGATGGCTGGATAGTGGAACTTTTTATTCACTTTTTTGAGTTGATAGGGGATGAACTAACGAAAGTGGTGGAGGAATCAAGGAGAAAAGGTGAGGTTTTTTCTCCCTTTAATGCAACCTTCATCGCTCTCATTCCTAAAAAGGAGGACCTAGAATCTTTCAAGGACTTCAGGCCAATTTCATTGTGTAACTGCATATACAAAATTATTGCAAAAACCATTGCGGTTCGCCTGAAACCGTTTCTATCCAAATGTATCTCTCCGGAACAATTTGGATTTTTAGATGGCAAACAAATTCACGAAGCTATAGGGGTAGCACAGGAAACCATACACAGCATCAGAAATTCAAAATCTAACGGGGCCGTGCTAAAAATTGATCTGTCTAAAGCATATGATAGAATCAGTTGGACTTATCTCAGGATGTTGTTGACACACCTAGGTTTCAAGGTGGAATTCATAAGCTGGATCATGGGGTGTATCTCAAATGCAAGCTTTGCAGTTTTAATAAACGGGGCCGCCTCCCAATTTTTCAGAGGTCAAAGGGGTTTGAGACAAGGATGCCCCCTTTCTCCATTGCTCTTTCTTCTAGCTGCTGAGGGTCTAAGCAGATTGATTTCCAATGCTAAAAGCTCAGGTTTGTTAAAGGTTTGGAAGTTGCTGTAAATCTGTTCATAACTCATCTCCTTTTTGTAGATGATATTTTATTATTTACAAATGGGAGTTTAATTGAAATCAAAGAGCTTAAAAGCATTCTTGATTTATTCTTGAAAGCAACAGGCCTTCAAATAAACTCCAGGAAGTCCCAGCTAATTTTGGAGGGTTTCAACAGACAGGAGGAACTATTGATTGTATCTCACTTACCTTTCGAGACCTGTAAGATGGAGAGTCCTTTCAAATATCTGGGTTTTTGGTTAAAACCTCAAGCTTATAGGAAGCAGGACTGGAACTGGCTGGTGGCCAAAATTGAACAAAGAATCTCCCATTGGAGTTTCAAGTGGTTATCGCGGGCAGGTAGGCTGGCACTTGTGAACTCAGTCCTTCAGGCCATGCCAGTGTTCTGGGCAGCTTTGACATGGATCCCAAAAGGCATTCTCCACAAGATAAAACAACTTTGTAGTAGATTCCTTTGGTCCAGATCAAAGGAGGATTCAGTGCTTCCTTGGGTGGCTTGGGATAAAATAGTAAGGCCAAAAGATTGGGGTGGCTGGGGCATAAAAAATATTTATGATTTCAGCATCTCCTTAGCAGCAAAATCTGGCTGGCGTTTAATTACTTCTGAGAATCTATGGACCAGAGTAGTAAAGCGAAAATATATAGATCCCTTGCCCCTGGAAGAGTGGATAAGGAACTCAAACAAGAAAGGCAAGAATTTCTCTGTGATATGGAAGGCCACTATGGAGGCATTCAAGGTTATTGAACAAGGTTTGGCTTGGCAGATTGGAAATGGTGAAAATGTTAGAATATGAAGAGACCCTTGGGTGGGATGCAATGATTCGTTCGCTCTGTCCCCTGATCTGGTTGCTCACCTTGACACATTGGGGATTCATGGTCTACATCAGATTGCAAATCCGGGTTAGTCCACCATCTGGGGCCAAGCTTGGAAGTCAGAAGAAGAGTTAGGAATTGACCCCAGGTGGGGAATCGAGTGGTGGGGTTTTTTTCAGGAGATAAAGAGATCAAATGTCAGAATCCAGGACAGACCAGATCAACTAGTGTGGGCACATGCTGAAACTGGTGTCTACTCCCCAAAGATGGGGTACTCTTTGCTAATGAAGAAGAAAGGTTGGGCTCTCCCAGATTGGTGGGTTAAGTCCTTGCTAAAATTAAAATTCCCCAAGAAAACAAGATTATTCATCTGGTGTGTATTAAAAAAGAAAATTCCTACCTGGGACATCCTTCAATCTAGATTCAAACAAGGTCCAGGTAGGTGCCCTCTATGCTTCTCTGACTCTGAATCCATTCATCATCTATTCGTTGTCTGCCTTTTTGCAAGGAAATTTTGGGAAGAAGTGCAAAAGCTATTAGGGAAAAATGTCAGATGGGAGGGGGATTCTTTTCTAACAGTTTGGGAATATTGGTGGAACCATTATCCAGAGAGGAACTTAAGAAATCTTCCACCCATCATCTGCTGGGGTATATGGATTGCTAGAAACAGAAGTATCTTCAGAGAACAGCGTACCCCAGCAGAGGTGATTGCTATGCAAAGTTTAGCTATACTATCTAGCATCCCGGAACCTGAAGAATCTTAGAACTCAGGCCACAAAAAAGAAGAACAAATCAGGGAAGGCATCCCATGGGCGTACTTCGACGGGGCAGCCCAAAACAACACTGCAGGTGCTGGGATCGTCATCCATATCAGCCCCTCTCACTCCCTCAAAGCCGCTGTGGGCTTAGGACCTGGCACAAACAACTTTGCTAAACTATCCGCCCTAAAACTTCTTTTATGCTGGCTAATAAGCAAAAACATCTTCTCGGTTCAGATCTTTGGGGACTCCCTGAATGTAATAAATTGGGTCAATGGGAAATATAGATGTCAAAACTATATGCTGAGACCACTTCTGGATGAAATTCAAAGTTTAAAGCTCCATTTTAATTTCTTTTCCATTGAACATATATACAGGGACAAAAATGAAGAGGCAGACAGGTTTTCTAAAGAAGGTGTGCAGCTCGCTGTGGATTCGTGGATGATTACTGAACAAATGCACGATCAGGTCGGTGTGTCAGATCTCCCTTCGCACTCTATATCTCTATCTTAAAATGCTCTGTTGCTACAGGATGCTGTTTATTGTGTCGTTTCTTGTTTTATCTCCGTCTACTTCTCTGTTTCCGTTTAAGCAAAAACTCGGATGGATCCTATCTCCTGTTTCTTTGGATAGACATTACTGAAACAAACTTTTCAAACAGATCCGTGGGTCGTTTTCCTATGTTAAAAGGAGGCCCATGTTTTAAATTTTTGATATGGTTTTAACAAACTGTCTTGACAGAGTTGCCTTGAGAAGGCAACGATACAGTGCTGGAAGTAAGCGTGAAAATGCTTTTTTCTTTTTGGTTGGACTTGACGATACAAGGGGAAGAATTTCTCTCTCCTTGAGGACTGATGATGGTCTCAAAGCGCACAGAGAAAGCTGGAATGTTAATTCATGTGCTTGTAACTTTTTTATTCCTTATTAAAAAGTTCATTTTTTTTCCTTGGGAAAAAAAAAAACTTAAATAAATACATTTTTAAATAAATAACCTTTAATAAATAAAAGAGATATCAAAATCTCAATAAATGTTTTAGTAAATAAATTTATATGTCATAGTTTCTGGTGTTTTTTTAAAGAATGGTAATTTCATATATATAAAATCAAATTTTGATTTTATCTTTTTATAGGTTTTCTAATAATGTTTTTGGACTTTTGTAGACTAACTTCTTTCTTTTCTTTCTTTTTTTTAGTTTTATTTTAGTATGTTTTTATGGATTTGTTTGTTTTGTAATTTTGATTTGTATATTGAACATAATTTGAGTGCTCCAAGGATTTTTTTAAGGTACTAAATCTATTTATGAATTTAAATATGTATTTTAAACAATAACAAATCACAAACTCAACAGAAATTGTATTGCAAGATTGTAGCTAAAAAACCAAAATATGGAATAGTTAGTTGTATGTTTTGGAGTTTTTGGCTATAATATAGTGATGCAATTTTTTTGAATGAGATTGTATTTTTTTGTTATTTAAAATACATTTTTGAATCCATAAATGGATCCAGTATCCTCAAATACCCTTAGAATGCTCAAATTATGCAAATTAAATAAATAAAACCTAGAATCCAACAAATCCGGAAAATATATATATACATTTGAAATATATATTAAACGAAAGAAAATAAATATATTAACAATATTATAAAATATTCCGAAAAATAGAATATATTTAAAATCTTAATTTCATAAGCAACATATTCTTAATAATGCTATAAACATTTTAAACTATTGACTAAAGAAAATCTCACAACAAAATAAGTAAGGCATGGTAATAGGTGTAATAATTGGTGATAGTCTCAAGATGTATGGCTGCATAGACTTGTTGCTCAAGAGTTCAAAGTGTCCTCCACCTAAAAAGGATACAGATAAGCATACAACAAACTCAAATATTATTACTAATGTGCCCAAACAATGTTTTACCTAAATTACTCATAATTGTTGACAATAAATTACTCATAAACCAAAAAACACTATGAATAATTGAAACATAAAATTAAATATGTGGCACTATACATTAACTTTTGCACCCAAACAGGTGGTATGTGTCTTCTAAAATTTACAAAAATTCAATATATGAAACATTTAATTGAGATTTCTACTACAAATTATATGTTGTTCTATTAAATGTTCATTGTAAAGAATGGCATACTTTTTTCTACTTTTCTCTATTCACTACAAATCATACCACACATTTTTCTACTTTTCTCTATTCTTTGTTTAATGGAAAACACACTTCACTTCAAATATATTAAAAAAGATGCATAAAATCTCTGATTCTGTGCCATCCTAAGGATTTTCATTTAATGATATATATTATAAACCTAAAATTATATTGAATTGTTTTTGAACTTGTAAAAGAATAATATTATAAACTTAGAACAAAGGACTAAAACGTAACTCTATTTAAAGACTTAGACGTTTAAAATCCTTGTAAAATATTTTTTGAAAAAAAAATTATCCTAAACCCTTGTAGATCTAAATAACCTTAAAAATTTTCTAATTCTAGATATAGCTTTTAAACACTATTCTATTCAATTGGATGGATGTCTTACTCCTGAAAATTTCACATTGCAGCTATTAGAGAATGACATTGGGAAGGTGATCAAAACTATATCTATTTGTATTAGCATGTTATCAATATATTTAAATTCTCTTTTGGCATTGACAACATCATCAAAAGTATCCATTTCCATTAGCAAGTTATGAATATATTTAAATTCTCTATCAATATATTTAAATTCTCTTTTTTTTTTTTTTCAAATGGATATGCTTTTAAAATTGCTCAAAGTGTCCATTTCCATTAGCAAGCCATCAATATATTTAAATTCTCTTTGTGATTCTATTAGAAAATTGCATTGACATAATCAACTAAGGTATATCCATTTCTATTAGCAAACTATCAATATATTAACAATCTATTGTTTTATTAATAAACAAGTAAAATGATTTTAGAGTAATTTTAAATATTGAAAAAATTAATATATATGAATGTGTTGTTTTAGAAATTTAAAAATTTCATTGTAATTTGATATTTCTCCATTCATTATATGATTGAGTCAACAAAAAATTGTCAAATTTCAACAAAAAATTCCAAAACATCTAGGTTT
>APFE030098671.1:212492-267855 GCA_000404065.3 Pinus taeda | reverse complement strand
ATTTTAAATTCTCTTTTTTGATTTAATGAGATGGATATCCTTTTTAAAATTGCTCAAAGTGTCCATTTCCATTAGCAATCCATCAATATATTTAAATTCACTTTCTTATTTTATTAGAAAAATGCATTGGAATCATCATCAAAGGTATATCCATTTCTATTAGCAAGCTATCAATATATTTCAATTCAGTTTTTTGATTTGTTGAGATAGATAGCCCTTTTAAAATTGCTCAAAGTATCTATTTCTATTAGCCAATTATCAATGTATTTAAATTCTCTTTTTGATTTAATTTGTTAAGATAGCTATCCCTTTTAAAACTACTCAAAGTATTTAGATCTATATGGAATAGGAATTCAAGGTTGAATTGAAGACATATAGACTTTATTATTTTAGAAACACATTTTCTTAATGGTTAAAAACATTTAAATTAGATTTTTTATGACTAAGAATTACATTATTAAATAAGAAAGACCATGTTAATAAATAATAAGAAATTCAAATAATTAATTTATAAATATATAAAATTATGTTGAAAAATCTCACAAATTTAAAATAGACTACATTTTTTATTATTTAAATTTCCTAATATCTTTTAATTTAACCTCCATATACCACATAATCATAATCATGTAGATATTAATGTAGTCCATTACAATGATTAATTTGTGATATTAATGCAGCCAATTACAAGGATTATCTTATGATATTAACAATCTATTGTTTTATTAATAAATAAGTAAAATGATTTTAGAGTAATTTTAAATATATGAAAAAGATTAATATATATGAATGTGTTGTTTTAGAAATTTAATAATATCATCTTAAATTGATATTTCTGGATTGGTTATATTAAAAATTTTACTTTAGGTTTAGAGCCAACAATTGTGACTTATTATTCTAATATTAATATTAAATATCATTAAGTTTTGAAAGATAAATAATTAAAAATACTAATGTGATTGTTTATTACTTAAATTTCCTAATATTTATTAATTTAACTTCCATATACCACATAAATATAATCATGTAGATATTAGTGTAATCCATTACAATGATTAAGTTGTGATATTAATGCAGTCCATTACAAGGATTATCTTATGATATTAACAATCTATTGTTTTATTAATAAATAAGTAAAATGATTTTAGAGTAATTTTAAATATGAAAAAAATTAACATATATGAATGTGTTGTTTTAGAAATTTAATAATATCATTTTAATTTGATATTTCGCGATTCATTATATTAAAAATTTTAGTTTAGGTTTAGAGCCAACAATTGTGACTTATTATTATAATATGGATCTTAAATATCATTAAGTTTTGGAAGATAAATAATTAAAAATATGAATGTGATTGTTTATTATTTAAATTTCGTAATATTTATTAATTTAACCTCCATATACCACATAATCATAATCATGTAGATATTAATGTAGTCCATTACAAGGATTATCTTATGATATTAACAATCTATTGTTTTATTAATAAATAAGTAAAATGATTTTAGAGTAATTTTTTTTTTTCCTAAATAAGGTTAATCTATTGATATAGTACAAAAAGTTACATAGTAGCCTGGCCATAAAGGGTCCCAGCCTTAATTAGCATGCAACCATGAAAAGTGTCTGACGTTGCCCCTACAAAGGGGAAACCAGTCCATTAAACATCCAAAATTAACCCACAAGTTTCCTGAATAGACCAGCCTATTAGCTAACAACAAAACCACCCTGAAAACTAGTAAAACCACCCAGAAAAACCACAGATTGTCCTGACTAGACAACCCCGCCAGCAGAATACCCTAAGGACACATAAGCAAGACAGAAAAAAAACCAGAACCAAGTGAATCGCCACCTGTCGGGAGTGACACGTGGTGCCAGGTCATCTGGAGTGGGTTCCTCCACAATAGGACATGCCCAATCATCTGAGTTGTCCACTTTGCCACGTCCTGCAGCCTGACGTCCTCCCTCTCTGCTGCCATCTGCATCCTGTGGGCAAGACGTTTTCTCTAGATGGCTTTCCACTGCCTGCGTGTCACTAGGAATGTCTGAAGCATCATGCGAGCTGCCAACAATGGCTTTTCCATGTCTTCTATGCCGACCTCCATTACCATCTAGCTCGTCAATGTTGTCTCTGTGCTAGCTTGGACCTGCTCTGTTCATCACCTCCAAGGAAGTAGTCATGGGTATTTGCGGCTCAGGCTCTTCAGAAATGTAGATGGAGATGGTGGCGACTATGACCGAGCAATTCATAGAGCTACAGAACTAGAACTGTGTCATGTGGGGGACATGATGTGGAGGTAGAGGGAAGGTAGCAGTGCGCACAACCGCCTCGTCGCATCTGGAGCAATGGAGGCAGGCTCCACCTCTACCACTTTTGGTGTTTGGATAATGACCAACAGCACTATACTGGCGGGGATTTTCAGCTGAAGAGGCAAGGGCAGCTGAATTGTGGCCGTGTAAAGAAGGGGAGTGATAGATATCGCCTCACGTGCCACCACGACGGCTGCGCATGTAGTGGCGGACCATGGTGGAGGTAGGTGCAGTTGCAGAGTCAGGGGGGGTGGAAGAAGAGTTGACAGAGGAATGTTGAGCAGAAGTTACAGAGTGCTGAGGTGCAGGAGCCAAATTGTAAAGGTTAGTATGGGAATGGTGGAAGTGATTACCCAAGTCCAGACAGCAAACAAGCCAGCATCTGAGTCCCATGCTAGTTCACTTAGTTGGTACTCCCGCTTGCGGAGGGCAGGCACAATGAAACAGGGGAAGAATGATCGGGTGATTCACCGGTGCCATGGTTATGCAGTTGATGATTTTGCCTCGACAAGAGCAGGCATTAAATTCCGCCTACGAGGTGCCATGAGGATTAATCAAGTTGGTCTTGGAATGGTTTTAGGAGGCCAAGTGGCCATCTCGCTCGCCATCACCCCATATAATCGCCTTAAATTCCTTAATTTCCACCTGCATCCGAGGGATTTTAGGGTAATTTTAAATATGAAAAAAATTAATATATATGAATGTGTTGTCTTACAAATTTAATAATATCATTTTAATTTGATATTTATGGATACATTATATTAACAATTTTAGTTTAGGTTTAACATTTTTTTATCCTTAACACAATGGAAAATTGTGTAGTCCAACAAAAAGATAAAATTGTGTTTTCTAGGCAATTTTTTGTTGGCATTGTGAATTAGGTGTTGTGAAAACCTACCTAATGAGTTGTTCTTATTTGATATTATAAATATATTTGTAGAAACATTATAGCATCAATAGTAAACATAGAACTTAATATAAGCATAATTATAGGTTTACTAACATTAATAATCTTGGATTATAGACTTTAGGTTTAAAAAATTGTGGAATTGTGTTCAGTGTTGTAATAACATTATGACGGCTCATTTGATTTTATACAATGAGTATATGTGAAGTTTTTTCTGTATGTGTAAATGGTAAATCATGTATGTATGTTACCTTTAAATTTATTCAACATTAAATTGTTTTGTTGATATCAATTGTGTTTTTTTTCTTTCTATTAGGTGATTTCATTGTTTTATCATGGATCCATCTATTTGGAGTTGTCTTCCATTCAAAATTCTTGAACTTGTCTTCCTCTCGTTGCCTTTATCGGTTGTGATAAAGTTTAGCACAGATTGTAACAAATGGAAGAGTTTTTTGCAAAACCATTATTTATTGTTACATTCCAAGCATGTCTCTATGAATGCATTTGGATTTATGGTTCCTTTCCTCAATAGTGAAGATAATTATTTTGCTCCTGAATACCTTAATCAGAATGGGAACATATCTTAATTTCATTTGTGATTCATATATTCAAGATATAGAGTAGTGTTTATTGTTGGACCAATGGTGGTTTTATCCTTACCAACAGAATGCTCCCATACACTCAACTATTTCATGATGAATCCATTTACAAAGGCCTTTAAAAACATAGGGCCAATATGAATTGGAGAGTGGGGATTATTTTCATTACTAGAAAATGTAAGTAACAGAAAATATGACTCGGTTGTTCTAAGACATATGTATCTAAATTTTATGTTTGTATTAGTCTTGATAGGGTATGGCAAAGGGCTTCTCTTCCATTTGGCGACACTTCACCCCCTAAGAATGGTGTGTTTTATAAAAGTAAATTGTTTTGGCTATATTTGGACAAGGAATATGAAGATTATCCTCGGTACGGGTATATAATCTACTGGTTTGATGTAATAAAAAATGAATGGGGTTTTTGATTTGTTCCAATCACTGACATAGGGTGTATGTCATCAGCAATATACATGGATCACTTGATATGCCTTGTCAATAATGGCTCCACTTCTTTATGGTCAATTGAAAAATTAGATCATTTCCAATTTGGTTAACCGTGCGTTGAACGAAGAATTGACTACTTTGAAGATTATTGGGGTTTCAGATGGAAGTTGTTGGAAGTAATTTTTGCAGATATAAATAGCAAATGTCCTGGTTATCTCCCATTTTGAACAATCCATGGTCTGGTTCTTATGTGCAACTACAATGGAGTTCCTTTCCTATTATATGACATGATGACTGGCTTCTGTTTTCTAACTAATATTGATAATTCAACTAATGAACAGATGTCTGGCTTTTTGTACCCAATGTTGGAGGATTGAAATGATTTGATTGAGTATGGAAATGTTTTTTCATTTTTTCTCCTTATGGCTTAGATGAGGTTCCACCATTGGATATGGATATGGATTCATATGATATTAGTATGCTTAGGAGTTCCTATAAATATTTTCATTTTATATACTCTCTATGGTTGTGGAAAATGTTTCCATTGTTGTTTCTATACATACTATGGGTCTTTATGGTAATACTTTAAAATTATGCTTGTATCGATCTTTATGATGTAAAATATTTCATATTGTTTCCCCTAATTTTTCTTAATTACATGTAAATGTGTCTCAGTGTTATGCTTTTTCTTTGTTTTTATAATTATAATTTCTATGAGTTATGTTATATATGTTGTTTGTATTGGTTTCTATGATTGCTTCTCAAACAATATTATATCTTTATGTGCATTTTAATATTTGCATTTATATTTTGATAGTATATAGTTCCAAATTTTTAGATATACTTCCAAGTCATATAATTCTTAGAGTATTGTGTTGCAATAGTATGGGTTTTGTTTTGACTCTAATATGATACATGGAAATTTAGACTTTTTTGTTTAAGCCATTTGGAAGAATTCATTTATGTTTTTAGCCATTTTCAAAAAGTCATTTTGTTTTTATCCATTCGGAAAAAGCCTTATACATTTTGATAATTTTATATGGTTGGGAAAAATAACATATACACTTTTTATGTTCTTTGACGATTTCCAAAAAAACTTGTGCATTTTTCATTCTTTTGTGTTTGTTTATATTAGATATTTGCTATGTTCCATGTTTATGATTCCATAATGAATATTTTATTAGTCATTGTAGACATGTCATCTAAAGGGACAAGCAAGTGTACAAGAAAACTAAATTTGTCACCAGAATCACATGAAAGGTCTAATGAAAGTCGTTGTTTATGGTATCAACAAAATAAGAATACCATAAATGAGCATAGAAAAGCTACATATCATAGAAGAATGAGTGAAGCCACTCTTTACAATGATTTTATAATTCCTTGTAAGTATCAGACTATGGATGATATAATGGAAATAACATTTCTTGTTGATAGTTAATTATCAGAATATGCTCCTCATCAGCATAAAGTTGTTGTTTGATGCTCCCTTGAAAGTGTTCATAACATCGGGGAAACATCTAGCAATCAGGAGTAACATCATATTGATAATGTGGATGAAAATATCCACCCTAACCCTTCCGTGCGTCCAATTGCATGTTTTGACAACCAAAGGTTGCAAAACATCCATGGTGGAGGTAATGATGACATTGTTTGTGATGATTTGGATGATAGTTTAATTAGCCATTTGTTTGATAATTTGGAGCCAGTTGCTCGAAACATCAGATCTTCCAATCCCGCTTCTCAAAGTAATGTGGTCCCACCAAGAGAATCAGTCATCCCTGATAGCGTTTTATGTGGAACAATGGAGGTAACACAAAGATGTTTTGATTTTGTTACAATAGTGGTTGTTCTATTACATTCCTCTATTTACAAAGTTTTGTTCACTAAAATTATAAGTTATTTTATTATCTTGGAATACGATACAACTCGTTTTGATAGAGGTCTAGAACTCAATTCCCAAAGTGTTCCATCTACTAATATGAGAAGTGAAGATGAAGCGTGTAATAACCTTCTTGTGCATTCTCCTTGATGATCAAATTGCTAGACTAATGTAAATTTTCAATGTTTTTGATTTGATTTTCATTTTTAAATTTCTAGTTGGTTGCACATTGAATTTTATGGTGTATTTTATTTTCTTCAAACAGGACACAACTCATTTCAATAGAGGCATACAAACTAACTTCGTAGATATTCCATCTATTGATGTTAGAAGTGAAGAGGAAACATCTCATATCGTTCATCCACATCGCCAAACAAATGTAAACGCTGAGCGCATTTGATATCTCTCTCATTTTTTCATTTACAGTTTGCTGGACATTGTATTTTGTAACCTTTTATGGAGAAACCATGATCTCATCCCATTAGGTTGGAGAATTGGAATCCAAAACATCAACTTGTAAAACTAATGTAGATGTCAATGTATTAATTTCTTTTCAATTTTTGAATATTTCTTTATGGAAATTTCGTTTTATAATGTATTTTATTTTTTTGGAAACAAGAAACAACTCATTTGATTAGAGGCATAGAAACTACATCCCAAAATGTTCCATGCAATGATGTTAGAAGCGAAGAGAAACCATCTCGTAACCCTCATCCACATCAAGACACAAATGTAAATTTTGAATGAATTTGATTCTTTTTCATTTATTTCATTTATAATTAGTTGGAAATCAAATTTTAAAATATTTTATGACAAAGAGACCTTTACATCCTCTTAGGTTCGTGAAATGCAGACCATAAATTTGGAAATAACTTCTCATAGATCCATTCTACATGCTTCAAATTTGCGAAGGGAATCTCATTTTCGTGAAGATGAAGTACATGATAGAAGAAATTTTACTCTTCCAAATCGTTTTCAACATGGTTCAGCCAATAGAGATCATATTCATTTTGATGAAAACGTGATTGTAGTGCATAAAAGATTTTGAGCAAATATTTGTAGACATTCCGAAGGACCTATTTGTAGACATTGTAAGAGTGAAAGAGGAGCCCATTGTTTTTGTTGATATAACAATATTGATCCTAGTGAGAAACCTCATATTTTAAGAGTTCTTAATCAAGTTGAAGAAATGGTAATAGCACGTGTGAACCCTATTTTTCAACTGACACATGCTCGAGGTGGGAAATATAAGTATAGTGGTCATAGAATTGTCTTTCATCAAGATATTTCTACAATTGTACAATGTCTTCCCCAACATGTTGAAGATATTGACTTTCTAATTGTGAGGAGACATGCTGCTTAGTCTAAATATTATGAATGTTATGTCAAAGGATCTCGAATGATGGCTGAACTTCTTTTCAAAATCCAACATGATCGATATTGTCGAGATGTTGTAATTGACTATGATTTAGTAAAATATTTTCCCAAAAGATCAACAAATGTCTCCTCTAGGCTTAAATTTGTTGATTGTGACTTTGAAGAATTTGAGATAAATGAAACTAATAATGAAGGGTTGTCTGCTAAGTGTCTTTGATCTCATCCGTCTTCTTTTGTTGCTCGCCTACCAAACGAATGAAGAGAAGTGGAATAAATTATAGCATTTCTTGATAATATTGATTCTTCACATGTTCAAGACATGGGTTGGATCAGTATTAGAACTTATCCAGTGAATGGATATAATATAGAGGGTTTATTAGATATGGAATTCTGAACATTGTTTGCCATTGGTGATGTTGATTGGTTGCAACCACGTATTTGTATTGTTGAACTTAATGAGTATGCATTGCATCTTCTTAGGTACTATGATCAGATATTTGTAAGCCATCCTCGCTTTCGATATTACCTATTGAACATGATAATGCGGCATCGGAGTCAAGCAACTGCTGCAGTTTTTGTAAAGAAACATGTACATGATAACTCACCTACAACAATTGAAGAGTTGCATCACCAACTATCTGATTTACCAGATGATAGGTTGGTTGAGAATCTTATGTGGTTTGGTTATTCTCTGAGATGTACAAGGGCATACTGGACTAAGTGTCAAGTTGAATTGACTGACATGATTACTTAGTTAGGATGTCCATCTTTATTTTTTACTTTGAGTGCAACTGACACAAATTGGCCATAGTTGCACAACCTCATCCCATACATTCACATTCTCATTCTTTAAATGAACATCATATGAAAATTGAGAATGTTATCCAGTACCCTCATATTTTTACCACATTTATGCACCATAGAAATACTTGATTGGTCAATTGGTTCTAGTGTACAACTTGAAAAGAGATTCTTTGACAAAAATGTAAGTGCATGGAATCCACGTGACATACATCATCGCAATATAATGGTTCCAAAAAGCCTCAATGATGACCCTTTCCTATTGAATACCGGTCAGATTTTCTCTTGTAATCCTCATAATGATTACGAAGAATTGTTAAACCATGTCCAAAGGCACAAAAAGTGTATTGTAGATTCACGTTTGTGCAAAAAGGGCACTATTCTGACATGTCGGTACAATGCTCCATGGGATCTTTGTGATGAATCAAGATTGTTCATAGATGATCATTTAAGAAAAAAATACGAGCCAACAAGAAATGATGAGAAACTTAATGTACATAAAATTGATCTTCTAGTAATGTGCCATACAAATGTTGATTGCTAGCCAATGCTTTCTTGCTATGTTGTCTTGAAATATATTGCTAAGTATGTATTAAAAGTGGAAAAATTGTATGAAAGTCATCATCATATGTTAACTAGAATTTCAAATTCTATTGGCTATGAGGATTATGCTTTATGTGCATATAGAAGGTTTCTTGTAGAAACAATTGTTGAGCATGACAATGGAGCACAAGTAATGTGCCATATGTTGCTTAAGATACCTCTTATTGTTTGTAGTTGGAAATTTATTTCCTTAAATTTTGGAAGAAAGGTTTTTAGGAAAATCTCAAGGGATGGCTTGCAATTTTCATCTAAGAATACTTTTTTTCAACATTATCAAAAGAGTCCTTTTTCCCTTGAACATCTATCTTTGATAGAAACAACAGGATCTTGGACATTTGATAGAAAGAATAAACAAGATCCATGGAAGCCTAGAGATGTTCATGCTATTGTTCAGGTTTGGCCATGGTTTTATTCTATTCCTAGTGAGGCTTCAGAGGAATTTGAAACCTTTTACTAGACATATTTACTCTTGTACAAGCCATTTTGTGACATTCCTATCGAAATGGGCCTTTTAGTTAAAATTATTATTGAAAATTGGAGGAATTTTCGATATCGACCATGGCATGTTGATAGAAATCTATCAATTATAGACAATATTGAAGATGAAGAAGATGGTGATTTTTCTAACAGGAAATGAATCTTGAAGATGGTTTTCAAGAATGGCATATTTTCTCTCCCTTGGTTCCACCAAATGATGTGAATGTTTCTGATATTCACATCGTTGGTAAAAGGGACTTTGATATATCCTTTGACTGGGAAAGTACAATTATTTCTGATGATTTTGAAGAAGAAACTATTAATTTTATAAGGAATGCAAAATTAAGGGGCGATATTGTTGACCTTTCAAGAAAAACATTTGCATCTCTAGATTCTTTGTCAGAAAAACAATGACTTGCTTTGGAAATTGTTTCAAGGCACTTTGTTGAATATGAGATTCATGAAGCTCTTCTTATGATTATTTACGACACTGTGGCATTGGGAAGTCTTTCCTTATCCATTGTATTTTTGAAGCTCTTTATAATTCATCAAGTAATGGAAGAAGCCCTTTGCTTCGTCTTTCCCCAATGGGAATAGTTGCTTTTAATATACATACAAAAACAATACACTCATCTCTAAAAATTCAAATTAAAGATATGTAGCCACTACAGGGGCAGTCACTTGTATTCCAAGAAGAAATGCGACATATTAGATATGTATTTATTGATGAAATGAGATTTATAGGATCAAGGTTGTTTATGCAAATAGATGCTCAATTATGAGAAGAATTTCCATACAAAAGGAAATGTCCTTTTGGTGGCAGATCCATCATCCTTGTGGGTGACCTTGGATAGTTGCCTCTTGTGAGGGATATGCCTTTGTATACAGGTAATACAACAGAGAAAGTATTGTGGAACAAATTCAAAATTGTTGTCACTCTTGACACAATCTTTCACCAACAAGGGAATAATGAGAAACAATCTTGTTTTGTTAGAGTCCTCAATTAGATAAGAAATGTAGAACCTGTTCTTGAAGATTGGGAGTTTCTTATGTCACAGGTTGATATGAGGTTTCATCCTAGAGAAGGAGATTTATTTAATGCACTAGTTCACATGTTTCCAACAAATAATTTGGTCTCCTTCCATAATAGACATATGTCAAAATCATTAAATTCGCCAACTGCACAATGTGTTGTTGAGCATTCAAGGCATTCAAAAATCGTTGGTCTTGATGATGACCAATTGGACTGTGAAGTTTTGTGTGTCCTAGTCATCATGTTATGTTGACATGTAATTTATGGGTTGAAGTTGGATTGGTGAATGGTACACTTGGTTATGTTAAGAAAATATTTTATAAGCCTACCTCTAAGCCACCTCAACTTCCAGTATTGGAACTTCTCCAGTGAATGAATATAATATAGAGGGTTTATTAGATATGGCATTCTGAACATTGTTTGCCATTGGTGATGTTGATTGGTTGCAACCACGTATTTGTACTATTGAACTTAATGAGTATGCATTGCATCTTCTTAGGTACTATGATCAGATATTTGTAAGCCATCCTAGCTTCCGATATTACCTATTGAACATGATAATGCGGCATCGGAGTCAAGCCACTGCTGCAGTTTTTGCAAAGAAACATGTAGATGATAACTCACCTACAACAATTGAAGAGTTGCATCACCAACTATCTGATTTACCAGATGATAAGTTGGTTGAGCATCTTATGTGGTTTGGTTATTCTCTGAGATGTACAAGGGCATACTGGACTAAGTGTCAAGTTGAATTGACTGACATGATTACTTAGTTAGGATGTCCATCTTTATTTTTTACTTTGAGTGCAACTGACACAAATTGCCCATAGTTGCAAAACCTCATCCCATACATTCACATTCGCATTCTTTAAATGAACATCATATGAAAATTGAGAATGTTATCCAGTACCCTCATATTTTTACCACATTTATGCACCATAGAAATACTTGATTAGTCAACCGGTTCTAGTGTACAACTTGAAAAGAGATTCTTTGACAAATATGTAATTGCATGGAATCCACGTGACATACATCATCGCAATATAATGGTTCCACAAAGCCTCAATGATGACCCTTTCCTATTGAATACCGGTTAGATTTTCTCTTGTAATCCTCATAATGATTACGAAAAATTGTTAAACCATGTCCAAAGGCACAAAAAGTGTATTGTAGATTCACGTTTGCGCAAAAAGGGCACTATTCTGACATGTCTGTACAATGCTCCATGGGATCTTTGTGATGAATCAAGATTGTTCATAGATGATCATTTAAGAAAAAAATACAAGCCAACAAGAAATGATGAGAAACTTAATGTACATAACATTGATCTTCTAGTAATGTGCCGTACAAATGTTGATTGCCAGCCAATGCTTTCTCGCTATGTTGTCTTGAAATATATTTCTAAGTATGTATTAAAAGTGGAAAAATTATATGAAAGTCATCATCATATGTTAACTATAATTTCAAATTCTATTGGCTATGAGGATTATGCTTTATGTGCATATAGAATGTTTCTTGCAGAAACAATTGTTGAGCATGACAATGGAGCACAAGTAATGTGCCATATGTTGCTTAAGATACCTCTTATTGTTTGTAGTTGGAAATTTATTTCCTTAAATTTTGGAAGAAAGGTCTTTAGGAAAATCTCAAGGGATGGCTTGCAATTTTCATCTAAGAATAATTTTGTTCAACATTATCAAAAGAGGCCTTTTTTCCTTGAACATCTATCTTTGATAGAAACAACAAGATCTTGGACATTTGATAGAAATCATATCCATGGAAGCCTAGAGATGTTCATGCTATTGTTCGAGTTTGGCCATGGTTTTATTCTATTCCTAGTGAGGCTTCAGAGGAATTTGAAACCTTTTACTAGACATATTTACTCTTGTACAAGCCATTTTATGACTTTCCTACCGAAATGGGCCTTTTGGCTAAAATTATTATTGAAATTTGGAGGAATTTTTGATATCGACCATGGCATGTTGATAGAAATCTATCAATTATAGACAATATTGAATATGAAGAAGATAGTGATTTTTCTAACAGGAAATGAATCTTGAAGATGGTTTTCAAGAATGGCATATTTTCTCTCCCTTGGTTCCACCAAATGATGTGAATGTTTATGATCTTCACATCATTGGTAAAAGGGACTTTAATATATCCTTTGACTGGGAAAGTACAATTACTTCTGATGATTTTGAAGAAGAAGCTATTAATTTTATAAGGAATGCAAAATTAAGGGGTGATATTGTTGACCTTTCAAGAAAAACATTTTCATCTCTAGATTCTTTGTCAGAAAAACAATGACTTGTTTTGGAAATTGTTTTAAGGCACTTTGTTGAATATGAGATTCATGAAGCTCTTCTTATGATTATTTAGGGCATTGTGGCATTGGGAAGTCTTTCCTTATCCATTGTATTTTTGAAGCTCTTTCTAATTCATCAAGTAATGGAAGAAGCCCTTTGCTTCTTCATTCCCCAATGGGAATAGTTTCTTTTAATATACATACAAAAACAATACACTCATCTCTAAAAATTCAAATTAAAGATATGTAGCCACTACAGGGGCAGTCACTTGTTGTATTCCAAGAAGAAATGCGACATATTAGATATGTATTTATTGATGAAATGAGATTTATAGGATCAAGGTTGTTTATGCAAATAGATGCTCAATTATGAGAAGCATTTCCATAGAAAAGGAAATGTCCTTTTGGTGGCAGATCCATCATCCTTGTGGGTGACCTTGGATAGTTGCCTCTTGTGAGGGATATGCCTTTGTATACAGGTAATAAAATAGAGAAAGTCTTGTGGAAAAAATTCAAAATTGTTGTCACTCTTGACACAATCTTTCACCAACAAGGGAATAATGAGAAACAATCTTGTTTTGTTAGAGCCTCAATTAGATAAGAAATGTAGAACATTGGGAGTTTCTTATGTCACAGGATGATATGAGGTTGCATCCTAGAGAAGGAGATTTATTTAATGCACCAGTTCACATGTTTCCAACAAATAATTTGGTCTCCTTCCATAATAGACATATGTCAAAATCATTAAATTCTCCAACTGCACGATGTGTTGCTGAGCATTCAAGGCATTCAAAAATCGTTGGTCTTGATGATGATCAATTGGACTATGAAGTTTTGTGTGTCCTGGTCATCATGTTATGTTGACATGTAATTTATGGGTTGAAGTTGGCTTGGTGAATGGTACACTTGGTTATGTTAAGAAAATATTTTATAAGCCTACCTCTAAGCCACCTCAACTTCCAATGTTCACAACTATTGTTTTTGATAAGTATGTTGGTGTTCGATTTGATGCAAGCAATCCAAACATTGTGCCTATGAAACGAGTGATAAGAGGAAATAGAAAACAAATTCCTTTGAATATGGCATGGGATGTTATAATCCACAAGCCATAGGGATTGACTTTAGAATGACCATGAGTTGATATCGGGAATAAAGAGAAGCAAGGCCTTAACTTCACAGCCATATAAAGAGTGAAATCAATAGATGGTTTACGCATTGCACTAGATTTCTCTTTTCAACGTTGTGCCAAGATGAAAGATAGTGCATATTACAGTTAGGAAGAAAGAAGAGGAGTGATTAAAGTCCATATTGCTATTACATACAACTAATAACATTTTGATCTTCTTTATAGTGTGTTTTTTGAATTGCTTTTATTGTCCTCTTGATTTACTTTTAATATAATAATCATTTTCATATGTTTATGAGATTAATAAATTCATCATAGTCATTTGTAGAATTTAGGCTTCTGTCAACTTGTCCTGATGATGAACCACACTAGTTGGTTCAAAACGCGTCGACAAAGGTCTTTCTAAATATTAAGAAGTTGTATTCTATTCCATTTTAAGCTTTACAAATGCTCTAAGAGACCCCCTTTAAAGTGAAGAGGATGGCCTTATTTATGCACAAATTTCCTTTGAAATTGAAATAACATATATTAAATTCATATCCACTAGTTTTGCATGTGGTTACAACCATATGTTAATAATTACCAACTCAATAAGATCTCCAATATTTCTTCTAATAAATCACAATTAATCTCATAAAATCTCTAGGATTATATAGATATCTTGGATTATTGATTAATGATCTTGAATCCATAGAAACTCTTCAATGGTTGAAGATGAAATTTGAATTTGGAGAAAGTGATAAAAATATATGTTATTACAAGATCCCCTATTCCTATAATCACCAACAAACTCACCCAGTTTTGAAAGATAAGTGAAAATGTGCTACATTTCTAACTTTTAGAAATTCACTTAAAATAGTAAAATAAATTCATTGGAATACAATATTCTACATGGAAGAAGTTGTTTCTACACAATGTCAGTTGTCATCTTGTCCATATTTCATGATATTTATTTCCCTCACCAAGGGAATATCATAACCATGAACCAAATTTCCTTCTACACACTTGACCTTATGAATAATTCTATCATTTAAGTCCTCTAGTGGGAGATCTAAATCTCAATGAATATCTCAATCTCTAAGAAGATTCATTAAGTTATATTTGATATGTGGAAAACAAGGGCATTACAATAAATATTATAGATATAAAATTCCTGAGAAGGGAAAGGGCTCTAAAGATGATCCTTTTGTAGAAGTAAAAACCTCCTTGGATGAAGGAGGGGATATGTACTTGGCTTCTTTAAGTACACATGTATATCATGAAGCATGGTCGGTTGACTTAGGTGCATCCTTTCATATGACTCCTTAGGGGGAGTGGTTTTGCAAGTATAAAATATATGATGATAGTGATGTTTTCCTAGGAGATGACTTGAAAACAAAAATAATAAAATGAGGAAAAGTTGAGCTAAATCTCATGGGTGGAAGGATTAGAACACTCGGTGTTTTTCACATCCTAGGATTGGCCAAAATCATGATTTTTGTAATAAATATGATTGGTGCAAATGTAAAAATAGTGTTTGAAAAGGCTACCTACAGGATCATTCAAGGAGAAATGGTATTATTGAGGGGAGTTCAGATTATAACTTTGTATAAGATGTTGATAAGAAATATTAGTTATGGGTGCAATAGTTCCATTATTCCTGAGAGTGGCGCTGAAGTACGAAAAAAATTATGGTCTCTAGAGAAAAGACCATGTTGTGGCATAAAATACTGGGACACATTAGAGAGTCGGGCCTTCCAAAACTATATGGTAATGGTATGGTAGTGTTTACAGTGGTGGACCCACCAACATTTAGGGGATTACCCCGGTATTAAGTCCCAACTAGACCTCACACCATTTGGTGTGGGAGTCCCATCCAGTATGATGGTCTGGTTGCCATTATATTAAATTTTTGCCTCATCTCTTGCTTTTCAGCACAGGAGAGTGGTTTGCTTTCTCTTCAAGTAGTGAGGTTCATGTGCCTAGTGATTGATAGTGTTACTTGTGTCAAGGTTGTTTGACCAAAGAGAGGAAGGGTGGGAATGAGTCCCAAATCAGATGGGAGAAAACCCAACTCAGTTAGGAACACACAACTCAACAGGACGTGCATAGATCTCGGAGGAAGAATCAACATAGATGCAGTAGTCACAACACACAAGGGAAGATAGCACGTGCAACACTTAGTGGGAAACCCTCGCAAGTGTGATTATCGTTATAGAAAGTTTATGTGAAAGGTTTTGTCTCATGTCCAAGAGGTGACCAACACAGGAGGGACAACATTACCATCATATACAACACATTTTCATTAATATATATGTGTTAGAGTAGTTGAATGAATCTAAGTGTTAAACACAGGCTAGAGCAACATGCATTAAAAATGTTCAAGATGAATCTTACAAACAGTTACAACACATGTGCGAAAGTGTGTTGGCCTATTAGTAGAATTCTAAATTAAGTGAACGTTCCAAGACACATTGATAAACCATACATCACTAACCCCGTGGGCGGGGCATTGAAGCCACTACTTACTCCTCAAAGAAAATTCTATAGACTCTCAAGGCTATGTGGGAGGAGTTGAGGTGAAAAGTCCTTTGCATGTACAAATGAGGGGGTATTTATAGCTAAGATTGAAACTGACCCGTGTGGTTGTTCGACTTCCCTCATGATTGTTTGACTTCTGTGACCTTTCAACTTTACATGACTCTTCATATGACAAGTGGGTCTCTTGGACTTCCACGTTGCATTACATTGATTGATAGTATAGCCCATAGTAGACATGTGGATGACATGCCTCATGAAAAGACTCAACATGACAATGTTGGTACATTCATGTTGCTGCTAGTGTGCATGTCAAGTTGCAGTGTTGTTGGGTGATGGATGTCCTCATGATCTATCACAGCTTCACCTCCACATGGCAAGGTGCATGGAGTCTTCGATGGTCATTGGGTTTTCTTGATGTTGCATTCACACATTGCTCCTTGCTTGTATGTTGGTATTCTTGATAGGTTCGCCCATTCGTGAAAAGTGCATGTTAATCTATATGTCCTTGTGTGAATACATCCTTACATGTTCATATGTCCATTCATCTGCGAACACATCTTTGCATGATCATTCATTCATGAGCACACCTCTTTGCATGCATCATTTTTTCATCCATTACTGAACATGTCCTTCTACATGTAATCCCTTTGTTCATCCCATATATTGTTCAACCATGTTTGTTTGGGTACTTGTATCTGCAGTCACTCATGACGAGATGACATCAAATCCATAAACCTCCTAGTCTACCATGATGCATGGTCATTTTGGATGCAGGTGATTGAGAGAGAAAACAAGGTTACTCGCTCCAATTTGGGATGGAAGCTTTGGGCACTGCTGATGAAAATTGCATAGAAGTCACTTGGAGGTGGAGACAGGAAATTCAGATCATCAGTGACTATTTGCAGGGTCTGGCTTAGCTGGAGGACAAAACTACGCAACTTTTTGGAGGAGTAGTCTGGTTTGCGGGAAGGGTGGGTGGAAAAGATCTGTGCAATTTTTGGAAGAAATGAGTAGTGGGAGCCTGGCAGCCAAAACTATGCAATTCTTGGAGGGAACTAACAACTGGCTACTAGGACCTTGGCAACAAAAATTGTGCAATTCCTGGAGGGAACTAGAAACTGGCTGTTGGGACCTTGGCAGAAAAAAAAGTGCAATTCCTGGAGGGAACTGGAAGTTAGCTGTTGGGACCTTAGCAGCAAAAAATACTCAATTCTTGGAGGGAAATGACAGTTGTTGTAGCATGGCAGCAAAATCTGCGCAACTCCTGGAGGGAACTAGCAGTTAGCTGCCGGAAGATGTTGGCAGGAAAAACTGCACTAATGCTGGAAGGCTAGCCTACTGATCACCTCTGCATAGTTTCTGAGTTGAGAAAACTATTGGGTAGTAGAGGGCTTTCTCATGAAATTTCCACAGTTTTCTGGGTGAGCAAATGACCGATTTACTGGTGGGTTGGCTGGAAAAAATGGGCGATTTTTTGAGGGAGATAGGGACGGGCACTAGGTGTCTTTTCGACCTGTCTGTACAATTTTATCAGTCAGCATAATGGACAAGGTATACAACCTTTGTGCAATTTTTAAGGGGAATCTATCCAGGGGTGACTGTAAAGTCAAATTCTCTGGTTGACCAGCAGGAAGGTTGATTGATCAGCTTGAGATGGCTTGCTTGGTGCTTCTGTGTTGTTCTAGGTGATAGTCAATTGAGTCGATGGCGGGGTGAATTTCGGCTATCAGAGGGGAATCCGGTCGTCAGAAATTCAACAAGACGACTAAGTGTGTGAGCGAGTGAAAAGGTTCATACACGAACTTGAAACCACACACTCACATGACTTGATGACGAGACAACTCAAACCATCTAGACACATATGCTCAACATGACTGACCAACTGTGTGAGCGACAAGGGTGACGCTTTTGATTGAGCATTGGATGGCTATGATGATGCTTGCATGACATTGTATATGACTCTGTGTGTGAGTGTGATGGATGTTTACATAGCAAACACAACATGTACACACGAAGCAAATACCTTGTCGATGACTAGAACATGGTCGCAAGCATAACATTGACATCAACATGCAAAAGTTGTATGTCAAATGAACAAGCAAGGTGGGTGCGAAGACTCATATAAGCTCATAGGGTGAGCCCGAGTGCATTCAGACATCAAGAAAAAATCTCAAAGGAGGCTCTGAAATTGGATGTGAGCCAACATTTTGGAGGGTGTTGTAGCGCTACAACACTTGGTGACACATTGGTAGAACTCTAGCTTCTCTGTTTTGGTTCCTTTCTTCCTGAAGCTTCTGGAGTGTATCCATCCTACAATTAATTAGCTGGCAAGGCTTGCCTTGTGATTCTAGGGATAGCTAAAGTGCAGGCAAGTAGATATTAGGTGGAAGTATGGATTCTTTACCATAGACCAAGAAGTATGCTGAGGTATTTAGAGAGGGTTTTGCTGTTACATGGTCAGCCCATAATGCATTTGTCAGGGTGGTATGCCAATTGCGCTACTCAAAATAAACAATATTTTTGATTATGCGGATAAGGTTTTTGTTCATGGATTCTGTGAGACCATTTCCCTACGGGTTAGATGAGTGTTTCAGGACAATACTATTTTGCAATGAAAAATCATAAAGTTTTAGAGATGAAAAGTATGTTTCATTATCAAAAACAAGTGATATCAAAATGCCGAAGCATGAGATGATGTTCTACTAGAGTAAGATGATGACCTCACGGTTGTTCACTTGTTTGAGTGGAATTAATTCTATCCACCGCATGAAATAATCAGTTGTTGTTAGAATGTAGAAGTGTTGTTTTGACGAATGTGGGAAAATATCCCCAATGATGTCTAGGCCCCATTGTTGGAATAGTTTGGTCACTGCAACAGGGTGCAGTGGGGCTACTGACCCTCCTGTTCTATTGATGCATCGCTGACAAACTGAGCACTTGCAGGAATAAGTGTGTGCATCCTTGAATAATGTGGGCAAGTAGAAATAAAGTCACATAAATTTTTGTGCAGTGGGGTTTCCTGCAAAGTGATCCCCAGTGGGTCTATCATGTAGATCTTGTAAAACCTTATCAGATTCATGTGCCTCCAAGAACCTAAGAAAAACTTCATTTTTGTGCTTCCTTTAAAGCACTCCATGCACTGACTAATATGTTAAAACTTTGAGGTGCATTTCCCTCTTCGATCTAATGGAAAGGTGAGGTGAGAGGGTACGATTCCGTGCTCAACATGCTAGAGCACATCTGTGTACCAAGAGGTTTCATCTTCAATGGGTGTTGCTGGCACTACATCATACATTTCAACTTCCTGCTCCAAGCCAACAAGCTCTTCTTCTGCCTCCAGTGCATGTACTACTTCACCTGCAAGTCTGCAAAGCCCATGTCCTTTGAACATTTGAACTGTCTTGATTTCTAGATCATACTCTTTCAACCCCAACATTCAGTTCACACGTCATTCACCTAGTTCTTGTTGTACAATCAGTGTGCAAAATTCTGCGTGAGGGACGTAGAATATGAAGTGGTTCTTCAACAAGTTGGGCCTGAAGTGTTTCACTACCTTATAAACTACATAAGCTTGCTTGTCAACGGCGGGGTAGTTAAGCTCTAGTTCCTACATGCTTGCGCTGATGAAGGAGATCGGATGTTCATCATTCGTCTCATCCTTCTAAGTGAGTACTACAGTGAGTGAATTATTAGGGGTGAAGGTGTATAGCAGGAAATCCTTCTTGAAGTCTAGGTTGTACAGTGTGTTAGCTTCCTATACCAATAGGTTTCATGTTTCATGATTGATTGGGGAAGTGCCAAAAATGTTTATTCTTTTCATGCTACAAAGGTTTCATGTTTTGATGAATTTTAACCATGTATAGGTGGTTAACTCTTGCCACAGTTGATGATTAGCCAGACAGCCTAATCTTGGCTAGATCATGTTTGAATTTACTTGTCTTAGAATAGAGAATAAAGGTCTGCACAAATAGTTCAAGCTTGGCAAGCAAGTAGTCAGGTAGAGAAGCAAATGGTCTCAACAGCTTAATCTGAGCCTTGGAAGAAATAAGGGTAGACTTAGATAGGAGGGCAGCTAAAAGAAAAGAGAAGAATCAGGGTTTGCTAGTTCAAGTGCATCCAATCAAAATGAAGAGAAAATGTTAGGTATACTAGGTTGGGTAGGCAATTTTGATGGTATAGAGGCATGGTTTGTGAGCAATTTGCTCCTTTGGAACAAGTTGCCATCTCATGAAATCATAACGTACCATGGCAAGGTGGCTACAAAACAAATGGAGCATGACAAATTCCCCTCCCCATTTTCCCAAGAAACACTCACTAACATTCCCCCCAAGGGCAATGAGATCTGCTCATTACCCTTAGTCCACTTCATTTCATAGAAAAACTAAGTGAAATGTGTTTTCACCTAGGCAAAACAAGCCACATTTCTTGTATAAAAAGTATTTTATCCATTTTTCCAAAGTTTCCTAAACCTCACCATTTGGCATCTTTTTATTCCCCCCGTGCCTAAGTTTTCACCCTATAAACTTAGCCTAAACCATACATACCCATCCCACATAATCATATTGACCCCATAACTCTACTATATAACTCCTATATATAACTTTTCCCTCCCCCTAGTATATAAATACATGGAAAATCCCCAAAAAATAAATATCCCGACCCTTGGCAATATAGCCATATGATAAGGATTTTTGGGAATTATAAGGTTCACCTGGAACCTTATAATAACCCTTAGCACGCATAAAACTTTGGGTTTCATATTAACCTTTGGTTATATGAAAAACCGACCGACCGCAGTCCAGAGATGAATACATTGCAAAACCCCACAAAACATTATAACAAAGCCAAATTATTAAAGTGGGTCCCCATGCTGCGCCCCCGCAACTTACCATTCACCGTCGACCGTTGGATTGGGGCCCTTAGATCCAACGGTGCGGAACCGTATCGCGATGCACCTAGCGTTCGAACAATATGTTCGGGGAAAATGGTGGTTTTGCTGCCATACCAAGGACATGCGTCACTCACCCGCGTGTATGACGACCCCCCCGCTCAATACCGCTGCCACCCCAAAAGCGGTGCGATAAAACCACTTACCGCCATCGCTCCTCGCCGCTAACGTCATCCAATGATGACACAACCATGTCAGCACCACGTCACCATTGCCACCTCAGTGCTAGATCATTCGCCATGTCACCTTCCGTACCCCCGCTACACGACAAAAAAAAAATCTACGTCATGATGACATCATCATAAAAAGCGCCAAAAAGCCCAAAAAGTCGATTTTTATTAAAAAACCCGTAAAAACGTTTGTTTTTTACCATTTTCATTGTGTAACTTTGCTGAGCTTTTTCATGCAAACGACGATGAGTTCACCTGCAAACTTTCAGTCCGCCACCTTGACCACCTTAGCTCGGCGCCCCACTGTGCAAATCATCTCCCAATCAGCGAGTAACTCCAGTGCACTGTGAAAAATAGGTATTTACCATCATCTTGTGAAAAACCCTTTTAATTTCGATTTTTCGCTGTGACAATTGTCTGGCAATTCTAGAAACTTGTCAAAATTTCACCCTGCTACTACACATAAGCCCACCAGGACCACTCATCCACCAAAAACCTGCACATTGCATACCTCTCTTTACAATTCACCCAGCTAGCCGAGAAAAGAAAAGATTCACCTAATTCTGGCTCCCAAGCTCCTTGATTGACTTCCATCTGCAAAATTACCCACTGAAACTATTGGTTTGCCCATATTTTGCTATACAAACTGCAAATTTTGCCCCACTCAGCAAAATCCTTCCAATTTTAGCGAGCTCAAGATCTATTTGGTCAGTAATTGCTAAAGGAAAGGCCTTGAAACCATTGCTACTCATCCCTTGCAAGACAAATCCTTCAAGCTTCATCCTTTTTGCTTCAAATTCTGCCCACCAGAGTCAAAACAAAGCTCCAATTTGCAAATCCTCTAGAAAAAGCCCCAGAGCCTTTATTTTTTCCCAATGCTACTATAAAAGTCCAATTTCACTCAAAAAACACCTAAGAACTTATAAACATTGCAGCCCTGCTCCAGTAGCTCCCAATGTGGCCCCTCTCAATGCCCCACATAAAGAACTGGAGTGGTTACCCCTAGCTGACAATGATTTCTAGATTAATGATATAATGGGTAACACATCTCATCTCCAGGCCTTTTGTGAGATCAGAAACAACCATAGAAATAAAACTGACATCTTTGGGATTTGGGAGTCCAATATGCCCATGTACTACCTTCCTTGTGTAAATGTTTTTCCTGACCTCATTCACCAATGCCATGCCAATTATGAGCCCACTCAAAGGGCAGTGATGTCTCCTTCCGGGACAATTCTATTCTATATCACCCCTAAATCAATAACTGAGATCCTGCATTTCAAACCAACTGAACCATTGACTCCTCTTTCCTTGAGATTTCTGCTTGACCAAGGTGCCAAATTGCCAAGGGCAAAGATAACCAGAATTGGCAAAACATTTATGAAACCCAGTTGTCAACCACAGGAACCTCTTCCATACCTGGACACTTGGTTCAATGAAGCAGGAAAGTTCATCATTGACATGATAGCCTACATCCTGGGATTCAAAACCAGTGAGTATGTAGATGAAACCACATTGGTCCTATTATCCATCTTTTCTCCAGGACAGCCCCCTGCTGTCAAGTATGACTATGCCACCTACATTGCTAATAAGATCCATGAACAATTCATGAGCATGGACAGAGAAAGAGTGTTTAAATACACATCATACATATACCATTTGTTCCTCTAATATCATCCAGATAGTTTTCAAGTTCCCCTCAGAAAATTTGATATCAAGGGAGAGCCAAGGTCTGTTATCTTCTGGACCCCAGTCTTCCACCATGTCTATTATTCTCCTTACATTTATTGTGAATTTATTGATCTATTCATATATCCAGCCACCTCTTTACTGATAACAAGTCCTCCAAACATACTTTCTGGTGAAATGCAGGGAATTCTACATCTCTCCAAGAGCTATAACATAGGTGACTAGTACTTTTACCAGAATCACACTGTGATTCGGATATATGGCTGTGAGTTGAGCCCCTATAGATTGCCAAGATATGTGCCAATGCGCTTGCTTGGCCTGGAATACTTTAGACAATTCATCCAAGCAGATGTAGTTCATTTCTTTGAGGCCAAGAAAAAGGTACAACTTAAAATAAGGAATCAACTGGGTCCTTTCACCTTCAATCAGAGGAAATCCTGGCTAGAAGCTGATGAGATTTTAGGGTAGAAACTCAGACTAAAATAGAGTTTCTATTGGGCACCATATGACCCCAATCATTTTATAAGCTATAGGAAAGTCAAAAATAAGCTGCCAGCATATGTTCACTGTCCAAGCCATGAAATCCAACAATATGCCAATCAACAAGAGTGGCTAGAGGGCACATTATTTGAAGATTTGACTAGAGAAGAGATATTGGTAAAAGAAATGAAAGAGCTTGAGAAAACACTTGACCTGGACTCTTTTGGACAGGTACCTTTCAAGCTACCCCAACACATTGGAGGGGATACATCTTTTGCTGAGAGCTCAGAGCAAGCAGCACGAAAGGCCATCTCAGCAGCAAAGGGCAAAGAAGTAATGGATACAGAACAACAGACCATGGCTGATCAGCCTTCTACAACACAAGAACGGGGAGAAGGGAAAGCTCCCCCAGCTCAAACTAAGGGATCTGAAGCCCATGTTCTACGGACTCCTCAAAATGAGAAAAAAGCAGAAAGAGAGACAGAGAAGAGGATGCCCCTTCCAGTGGACCATCGGAACAAACAGGAGATAAGAGGCAGAGGTTGAATCCATATTCAGAAGAGGAATTTGTGGAAGATACCACAAGCACCATGAGAGGGCAGGGAAGAACTGAGCAGCAGACATCTCCACTACCTGGCACCTCAGCTAGCTCATTCCAGCAAGAGCTACAGAGGCAACATAGCGTGGAAGTTTCATCCACCAGGCCTCAAAGAAAACAAAGCTCAGACATCAAGAAAACTTTTACCGATATAAAAGCTAGAAATGATCCAGTAATGATGCAACTTTATAATCAACTGATGAGGACAACACCTACTAATCAACAAAGTCTAATGGCTACCTATGATATTCAGGAAAAGAAAATGATCCATAGCCATTTCAAGCCCAAGACACAACAACCCCAGTCAGCTACTGATTATACAAGAACCAATCTGGAAATTCTCTCCAAGGATATTCATGCAATTGACAAGATTGAGTTACATAAAAAAACTGGGGAGATGGTGTATGCCACCTTGGCAGATAAGGCATTGCTTGCTCACCAACTGAAAAATTCATTGCACAATACCTCTGCCCAATTAGAATTAGAGAAGGCTTCCTCCTTGGCTAAGGACAACAGGATTAAGTCCTTAGAAGAAATCATCATCGAGCTGGGGAATAACCCTAAGGATGCAAAGGGCGTCAAAGCACTAATCAACAAAAAGGAGGAGTACATTGCTGCCCTCAAAAGGAAATTAAAGTTGCCAATTACAGTGCATACACAAACTGCAGAAGTTTCACAGCAAAAAGAGGAAGAAGACATGGTAAGTCTGCTGATGAGAATGAATGAGAGATTGGAAGAAACAGAGCAAGCATTGGAGAAGGCCATTAAAGAGAAACAGGGAGATTCCACCTCCCAGCTACCTGAAGCAGCTCCAACAAGTGCCACTGCTCCCCCCACAGGTACAACAACAGTCCCTCCTACCATCCCAGCATCAACAACAGGTAAAACAACTACAGATGCTACAACAACACCAACAAAAGAGCCAGAGACCAGCATGAAGATGGAAGAAATGATGAAAGCAGTGAAAGAGCTAGAGGCTCAAATGTCAGATCTCAAAGAGGCAAAAGAAAAGTTATCCAAATTGGCGGTGAGCTATGACAAGTAAAAAATAACAGTAGCAGAAAACAATAGAGAAGTAAAGACCCTGGAGAACAAGGTGAAATCATTGGAAAAGGATCTCACCTTACGTAAACCTCTAGTAGACATTAAGATGATTTTGTGGACCAAGATTGGCCAGTCCATTACTGACCAATGGAGGTCAATTCAGACAATCTATGAACAGATTGAATTAATAGAAAGAGAACAAGAGCAAATTCAAAGGGCCAGGGCATCATTAGGAAATATTCCTAAGCAAGCCAATAGGCTCATCCATTTTTTGAATACCAATACTAAGGAACAGTTAGCAGCTTTAGAGATCACTGACAGAACAGGCACCATTTTGACAATAAAGAAGGTGCTAACAATGAGAAATTTTATACAGACTTTAGAAAGGAAGTGTCAAGAGATGTAGATGGATATTGATGCCTTCACAGAGAAATTCACAAACTTGCAGCAGAAAGGTTTACCCAGTTTACTAACAAGCAATCAAAAACTATTATCACATCAACAGTATGCTCACAAGGTAAACATGTATGTAACAAATCAAATCACTGCATCATCTAGCAGTTTAGAGGACACAACACCTCCTTCCTGACAGAGCTTGTATGACAAATTGGAAGGGTTATTTTTTATTGAACATGAAATAAATCATATTTTTGAATTCAAGCCTAACTTTTATAGGTATAATGAGGCTGATGAAATACTAATAAAGATACAAAGACATCAGTTGCCAACAGAACGCTGGTGGTAGAGTATGCTGGAAGTTTTGCCTAGGTAATTTGGATCTTGCTGCCTCCTTACACTTGGTGAAATAACAAGACACATGGCAGATATGAAGAAAGGAGCTCAAGCGAGGATCAGGACACATTAAAGATGAATCAAGAGCAGGTGAACAGATCAGGACAACAATGCAGGAAGGAAAATAAAGGACATAACTACTAGCCGAATTCTTGGGTAAAAGGTCTAAAATATATAGTCAATTAAAGCAGCTAGCATAGCCATAATAACTCCTACCTTTATTTCTGCATTCATTTCTCTGACAAAGTAGGTAAACTAAGTTATTGTTTCATATCTTATCCACAAGATATTTTGTAAATCTCTTTGTTATAAATACCTCCCCAAGGAATGTATTCGGGGTTGGTGATTCTCCTATTGAACTGCGTTGTAACTCTGATATTTATTAATACAAAGGCTGTTGAGATGCATTGTTGCTGGACCTTTTGACTGTGGATGTGATGATTCTAGACTCTGCTACAGAATTCCTGTGTCTTTCTTTGGCTCAACAAGTTATTCTAAATTGTGTTTTTGTGTTTTCTGTGTTAGCAAATCTCATATATGTTTCATAATCTTAACAACAGGGAAAAAGAATAGCCCAGAACTTGTTTAAATACACTCTGTGTTCAATTCCTGCTGTTATTTATGTTTTCTCCACAATTAGCATAAATAGAAATTCTTAAATGCTTCTGTTTCTACTAATTCCTTCATTCTGAAAATTGTCAAGGAATTCTTCACTGCTCCTTGAAAATATTCAAGCACCTTCCCTCTGCCACCATGATAAAAGATTCTTGACTGCCCTTTATCCCATGGCTTACATCCCATCAATCATTAGCTTTCAATATTGTTCCAAAACTGATTATCTTGCTTTGTAGTATCGCCCATCATCACAGAAACACACTCAGCAGTCCATCTTCATAGACTCCATTGCCCAATGGAATAAACTCTTTCAGACTTGCATCCTACCTCTGTTTGAAATCACCATCCAAACCCATTTAAAACAAACCTCTGAACTTCATAACTAGCATAAAAACTTCAAATAAACAAAGTTAAATTATATAGAGAGAGCCCTCTCTAGGTGCAGTTTGGCTAGAAATTGCATCTAAAAGATTGGTTAGTGGTTACCTCGGTTGTATTCCTTTTACTCACAAGTTTTGGGGAACAACACGAGTGATAACATCAATGGCGACTCCACTGGGGAACTGAATGAATGTCTGTAACTACTGTCTAAATCTCTAAAGCTACTTCAGTTCAACTCCAGTTTAGTTTTAGATTCTAAGCAGATCTCTCACAGATTCGTTTGGCCATCCTTGTTTCAAAACCCCCTGAAGGAAAGCCCCAATCCTCCTACATTTTAGTAGTTTCCTTCAAGATATTGTCAAAACTTGTATCCTCCAAGTATTCCTAGAAAATACCAAAACATACTTAGAAGCTGGCTCCAAAGAAGAAAACTCGATACACAAGGTCAAACCTAGACCCAAATCCTCCAGTTATTTTTGACAATCCAAATCTGATTTCTAAGAGCCTTAGGAAACCAGAAAATCAAGAGAGTTCTGCTGATTCAATATTGAACCATCCCAACAGAAACCAATTCAAATTAAACCTACTTCAGCAAAGTCTCAAGCCCTTCTTCCTATTGTTGTAGCTTCTTCCAGTTCACCTTCATTACTCCAAAATCTTTTTTCCACCCATCCATCCACAACACTTATCTCAGCTCCCATCCCTGTGCTTCCAGTTGTCCCACTTTTCCCTGCTAGCATGGCAAATAGATATGCTCCCCTGTAGTTTCCTGCAAATCCAGGGGCTATGCCACAGGATTACCAGGGAAAAATTACCTACTTTGATGGTACAGGCACTTACACTACTCAACAACATACCAAGAGAATGATAGACTATTTTGAAAACTATGAGATTGATGATAATTATGTTAGGATGAAAATTTTTGTCCAGAGCTTAACTGGTGATGTAAGGGCATGGTTTAGGTCACTCCCTGCAAACACAATAGCTAATCCAGATGCCCTTTATCAAACTTTCCTAAATAGGTGGGAGAAGAAAAAGGACCCTATACACATCTTAACAGAATATGAGAACTTGAAAAGAGGCTCGCAAGAGAGTGTCCAAGATTATTGTGCCAAATTCAACAATACATACCTTGCTATTCCAATAATATTAGACCACCACCAGACTTAGAATTGATCAAATTCCCTGATGGTTTTGACTCAGACATGGCTTACCAGCTCAGGGAGAGAGATCCTCCTAGCCTTGAATATATGCAGAGTATAGCTGTGAGTGTTGAAGTTAATCTAATTTCTAAACAAAATCGAGCTAGGACTGAAAGAAGAACAACTTTCAAAGAGGAACCCTCTGCCTTTGAAAAAAAACTTGATGCAATTATTAAAGGCATGGACAGGTTGGGAGATAGAGTGGAAACTATTGAGAGGAAATCTTCATGGGACAGCCAATCAAACAATAATGCAAGAAATCCAAACTTTAGAAAAAATCAAAATCCCAATATAGGAAAAGTTGGCCCAGACCAAAACATAAGGCTTCCCTTCCAAGAAAACTATGCAGAAGATTCCACATCTAGTGAACCAACAGAGGACCCCCACATTAACCTAATGGGTCTCAACAGTGGCCAAGCAATTTTCCTAACACAAGAAGATCAAGAGGCTCACACTCTTAGTTAGGGTCAAATGAAATTAGGGAAATCCTTTGATTTCGAGCAAGGGTATGAAACAATTGTGTATGAAGTCCACAAGCAATACAACTTGAGAAGTAGGAGAATAGACATCCCTGATGATCCCAAGCAAAAGAAAATCAAGCAACTTACCAAAACCAAATTCAAGGACCCTCATATACCAATTATCCCCAAATCAACTCCCAATCCAAGTGGTCCAACAGTTGAAGATGTTTCAGACCAAGATAGATCACAACAACACCCTAGATCTGTCTCTCCACTCATAGAAGCTGTAGTAGATCCTTTGGAATATGGTGAGAAAGAAACCCTAGTTCATCACAATATTCCAGCAAAAGAGGCAGTTGTTGAAAACTCTGTTGAAAGGCACAACCTTGTTGCCCAAAATGTCAAAACACAAACAGAAAAACCCTTTAATATGGAGGCTGAAATAAGTAAGTTAAAAGTGTCCATCCCATTACCTGAGGTAGCGAGGCATGAAGTTTTTAGGGAACAAATCAGCAGATCATTACAAATTTCAGAAAACAAAGATTCAGTAAACATCCTTGATGATCAACTAGAATTTATATTTGGCCCTGAAGCAAATGGTAAAACAGTAGATGGAGGAGTCCCTCCCTTTTATGTGAGTTTAAACATCCATGACAAGGTGCTTCACAATGCAATGTTTGATTCAGGAGCTTCACATAATCTGATGCCCAAATCTATCATGGAGAAGTTGGACCTAGATATCACAAGGCCATACAAAGACTTATTTTCCTTTGATTCTAGTCAGGTCCAGTGTCTAGGCTTAATCAAGGATCTATGTGTGTCATTAGTCCAATATCCAGCCAAAACAATTCTCATGGATGTGGTGGTAGCTGATATTCCACCCAAGTATGGAATGTTGTTATCTAGATCCTGGGGTGCCAAGCTACAAGGATCTTTGCAACTAGACATGTCTTATGCCACTATCTCAGTCTTCGGCCAGCCTAAAAGGCTATACCGATAAACTTTGATGAAGTATGTGGTAAGTAGTCAAGAAACCCCCAAAACTTTCCCATTTATTCTATACATTCAGACATGGACTCTTTTATCTTATACAACACTGAGATTCAAACCAAAACTGATGTAAAAATGGTGACTTCAAGTCAGGATGAATTCCTAGACAAAGAATCCACAATTCAGATTCAAGAAACATTGGAAAACAATAAATCAACAGTCACACATAAAGAATCTTATAAGACTGCAAATCAAACTATCCTTGTTGAGAAAATGGAAAAAGCTGCTAATACCAGTTCAAATCAAGAAAACCTATGGTATCTAGAGTTTGATAGATCTATTAATAAGCTAGGAGCAGGGGCAGGGGTTTGGATACATAATGTGAAAGATGACCACGCTGAAGGACATGCATTTATTCAGGTGCACTAACAACATGGCCGAGTATGAAGCCCTCCTCTTAGGGCTCAAAGTGAAAAAAGTTAGGTTCAGCTCGGACATCAATTTTGGAAGACTTTGACCTCATCATTCAACAAATAAAGGGTAACTTCATTAAAAATGATCTTAGGCTGAGGTCATATAGAGCTGCTACACTGGAAATTCTCAACACCTTTCTTGAAACCCAACTAACCAAGATTCCAAGGAATCAAAATCTTCATGCCCATAGTTTAGCAACTTTTGTAAGCACTTGCAAATTTCCATTCAAGCATAATCACCTATTCACTGCTGAAATAAAACATAGACTTGCAGTGCCAGATAATGTCAAAACCTGGCAGGTGTTTGAAAATGACACACAAATCAACAATTTCCTGACTTTGAAAGAAGAATTCACAAGCACAAAAATGGATACAAACCCTAGAGAGGAAAGCCATCAAATAGAAAAAGTTGAAACACATATCTCTGCTAAAACAACAAACCAAATTCTACATCCCACCAAGCTCACCAAAACATATTTACAGGAACTTAGTAAAACAGAAGGTGAGGATGCAATTGCAGTAGAGTGTGAAGTCATTGAGCGGAAGGATAACTTTATACCTACAGGCCTCACTCCTTTAGAGGACATATTTGACTCAAATGACATCTCTAGGAAACCTAAAATGCAACCATTAAACGCAGAAATCGAGGACTGTAATATAGGAACTGCAGAAAATCCCAAGATGATAAAATTATCCAAAGCTTTGCCTCCTGACCAAAAACTCAAGTATATTGAACTATTCAAGGAATTTCAAGATGTCTTTGCATGGAGTTATGAGGACCTAAAGTCTTATGATACTACAGTAATCCAACACACAATACCTCTCAAAGAAGACCAAAAGCCTTTCAAACAAAAACTTAGGAGGGTCAACCGTGTGCTGCTCCCTTTGATTGAGAAAGAAGTTAAGAGAATGTATGAAGCTAGAATTATAGCTCCAATTAAATTCTCAGAATGGGTTTCAAATTTAGTGCCCACTAGAAAGAAGACAGGGGAGATAAGGTTATGTGTTGATTTGAGAAATTTGAACAAAGTCTCTAAAGGATAATTACCCTTTGCCCAAAATAGATCACATCCTGCAAAGGGTAGTGGGTGCTTCAAGGATATCACTGTTAGATGGATTCTCAGGCTTCAACCAAATCCTAATGCATCCTGATGACCAAGATAAAACTACTTTCACAACCCCTTGGGGAACATTCAAATATGTGGAAATTCCTTTTGGACTCAAGAATGCAGGAGCAACTTTTCAAAGAGCCATGGGTATTTCTTTTGCTAAACAAATCCATGACTTTTTAGTCATTTACCTAGATGAGCTTACAACTTTCTCCAAATCAGATCAAGAGCATCTAGATCATCTAAGGAAAGTATTCTTAATTTGCAGGAAATATGGTATATCATTAAATCCAAAGAAATCATTATTTGGCCTAGAAGAAGGAAAATTATTGGGCCATATCATCTCTAAAGAAGGCATTAGAATTGATGCAGACAGAATACAAGCCATCTTACAAGTCCCTCACCCCAGAAACATTAGAGAACTACAAGCCTTTTTGGGAAAGATCAAATTTCTTAGAATATTCATACCAAATTTGGCTAAACTAAAAAGATTGTTGAACAACATGCTCAAAAAAGACTCCAAGGTTAAGTGGACAATAGAAGTTAAGCAAGCCTTTGAAGAAATAAAAAAAGCTTTGACTCAAACACCAGTCCTCACAAGCCCCAATTTTGACAAGGACTTTATCATATTCTCACTTGAATCAGAACACACAATTGCTGTTGTCTTGCTCCAAAAAGATGACCAGGGATGTGAAAAACCAATAGCCTTCTTCAGAAAAGCCCTTAGAGATGCTCCACTTAAATATCAAATCATGGAGAAACAAGCATATTCCCTTGTAAAAGCCATCAAGGACTTTAGATTTTATATCTTGTACTCTCATGTGATTGCTTATGTGCCTAAGATTGTTGTTAAAGACATCCTGACCCAAGAAGGCATTGAAGGCAAAAGGGGCAAATGGATAGCTACCATACTGGAATATGACATTGAAATTAAACCAACAAAACTGATAAAAGGACAAGAACTAGCTAAACTCATGACTGAAACTAACTTTCAAACCCTTGACATAAATCAACTGGATAATGAGCAGGAGATGGCGACTCCACAGATCAATCAAGCATTTTTACAATCACCTTGGTATGCTGACATATCTTTTGTATTATTAAACCTGCAAGCTCCTCCAGGATTATCCAGAACTAAGAAAATATTTTTGAAAATGAAAGCTTCCAAGTTCTGCATTTTAGATCATGTTCTCTTTTGGAAAACCATGAAGGTGTTTTATTAAATTGTCTAATCAAAGAAGAAACTGACAAAGTACTTAAAGAATTTCATGCAGGGGATTGTGGTGGACATTTGTATTGGAAATCAACTGCTGATAAAATCCCAAGGGCTGGATTTTATTGGCACACCCTATTTACTGATGTGAAAAAATATTAAATTCTTGCCACAAATGCCAAATCTTTGAAGGCAAGAAAAAGTTGTTGCCTATGCCCTTCAAGCCCATTTCCACTGAGAAACCATTTCGACAATGGGGTTTAGAATTCATTGAGGAAATCCACCCTTCATCCTCTGGCCAACACAAGTGGATTTTGACTACTACAGACTATTTTACCAAGTGGATAGAGGCCATCCCTTGCAGGCAAGCTAATGACTCAGTAATCATTCAATTCCTTGAGACCAACATCTTGTCTAGGTTTGGCTGCCCGTAGAAAATTATTACAGACAACGCTGTTGCCTTTAAGTCTAAGAAAATGATTAATTTCCGTCATAAATACCAGATTACCTTGGGCCATTCCATATCCTATTACCCTCAAGGTAATGGCCTAGTTGAATCCTCCAACAAGAGCTTGATCAACATCATTAAGAAAGTCTTGGAGGAGAACAAGAAGAATTGGCATAAAAAGCTTGTGAATGCCCTATGGGCAGATAGATTGACCACCAAGAGATCTATTGGGACCAGTCCCTATCAATTGATTTATGGAATGGAGGCAGTATTCCCTTCTTCTTTGGGAATCCAAGTGATAAAGCTGCTACAAGAGATACAAGCAAAACCTAATGATATTCAGAGAAGGATCAATCAAACTATTCACTTGCAGTAGACAAGAGAAGAGGTCTATCACAGAGCCCAAGTTCTACAAGAAAAACTTAAAAAGATATTTGATAAAAGAACCAAAGTAGAGGTTTTATTTATTGGGGATAAAGTTCTAAAGTGGGATTCCAGAAGAGAAGATAGGGGAAAACATGGAAAATTTGATTTCTTATGAGACGACCATTTATCATTCAGACTGTACAAAGAAACAACACCTACTTTTTGAAAAGTCTAGATGGTACAGAGGCAGATGAGGGACCAATCAATGGCAGAATGCTGAAGCATTATTTTGAGCCACCTTGTTAAAAATAGCAGCACTTCAATTTGTACATAGTAGTGTTTACTTTCTGTTGTTTATTACAACAATAGGATAGGGAATCATTTACAACAAATTTTGATGAGAAGGCAAGGAATTATGTCACCATTGGGTATTGCATTTTTAGCATATTAGAAGAAGCTAAAGAATTATACTTGGGAGCTATGAAAATGATGAGAAATAATCAAACAGAGTACCCAAAACAGAGCTGCAATTTTTTGGAATGAGCTCATGAGAAATACAGGCATTGCAGAGGAGCCATTTTGTGAACAACAAGGGAGAAATTTCAGAATACAACAAAGAACTAAATATAAGGCCATTTGACCTATTGTTCTTGACTTTTCACCAGGAAAAGCCATCCCCAAGTGGAGCCACAGTTAGCTTCCTATACCAATAGGTTTCATGTTTCATGATTGACTGGGGAAGTGCCAAAAATGTTCATTCTTTTCATGCTACAAAGGTTCCATGTTTCGATGAATTTTCACCATGTATAGGTGGTTAACTCTTGCCACAGTTGATGATTAGATAGACAACCTAATCCTGGCTAGATCATGTTTGAATTTACTTGTCTTAGAATAGAGAATAAAGGTCTGCACAAACAGTTCAAGCTTGGTAGGCAAGTAGTCAGGTAGAGAAGCAAAGGGTTTCAACAGCTTAATCTGAGCCCTGGAAGAAATAAGGGTAGACTTATATAGGAGGGAAACTAAAAGAAAAGAGAAGAATCAGGGTTTGCTAGTTCAAGTGCACCCAATGAAAATGAAGAGAAAATGTTAGGTATACTACGTTGGGTAGGCAATTTTTATGGTATAGAGGCGTGGTTTGTGAGCAATTTGCTCCTTTGGAACAAGTTGCCATCTCATGAAATCATAATGTACCATGGCAAGGTGGTTACAAAAAAAATGGAGCATGACTAATTCCCCTCCCCATTTTCCCAAGAAACACTCACTAACATTCCCCCCAAGGGCAATGAGATCTGCTCATTACCCTTAGTCCACTTCATTTCATAGAAAAACTAAGTGAAATGTGTTTTCACCTAGGCAAAACAAGCCACATTTCTTATGTAAAAAGTCTTTTATCCATTTTTCCAGAGTCTCCTAAACCTCACCATTTGGCATCTTTTTATTCCCCCCATGCCTAAGTTTTCACCCTATAAACTTAGCCTAAACCATACATACCCATCCCACATAATAATATTGACCCCCTAACTCTACTATATAACTCCTATGTACAACGTTTCCCTCCCCCTAGTATATAAATACATGGAAAATCCCCAAAAATTAAATATCCCGACCCTTGGCAATATAGCCATATGATAAGGATTTTCGGGAATTATAAGGTTCACCTGGAACCTTATAATAACCATTAGCGTGCATAAAACTTTGGGTTTCCTATTAACCTTTGGTTATATGAAAAATTGATCGGCCGCAGTCCAACGCTGAATACACTGCAAAACCCAGCAAAACATTATAACAAAGCCAAATTATTAAAGTGGGTCCCCATGTCGCGCCCCCGCAACTTACCATTCACCGTCAACCGTTGGATCGGGGCCCTCAGATCCAACGGTGCGGAACCATATTGCGATGCCCCCAACGTACGAACAATATGTCCCGGGAAAATGGCGGTTTCACCGCCATACCAAGGACACACGTCGCTCTCCCGCGTGTATCGCGACCCCGCCACTCAATACCGCTACCACCCCAAAAGTGGTGCGATAAAACCACTTACCGTCATCGCTCCTCGCCGCTGATGTCATCCAATGACATCACAACCATGTCAGCACCATGTCACCATTGCCACCTCAGTGCCAAATCATCCGCCATGTCACCTTCTGTACCCTCGCTACACGACAAAAAAAATCTATGTCATGATGACGTCATCATAAAAAGTGCCAAAAAGACCAAAAAGTCGATTTTTGTTAAAAAACCCGTAAAAACGTTTGTTTTTTACCATTTTCATTGTGTAACTTTGCTGAGCTTTTGCATGCAAACGACGACAAGTTCACCTGCAAACTTTCAGTCTGCCACCTCGACCACCTTAGCTCGGCACCCCACTGTGTAAATCATCTCCCAATCAGCCAGTAACTCCAGTGCACTGTGAAAAGTAGGTATTTACCACCATCTTGTGAAAAACCCTTTGAATTTCGATTTTTCGCTATGAAAATTGTTTGGCAATCCTAGAAACTTGTCAAAATTTCACCCTGATGCTACACATAAGCCCACCAGGACCACTCATCCATCAAAAACCTGCACATTGCATACCTCTCTGTACAATTCGCCCAGCTAGCCGAGAAAAGAAAAGATTCACCTAAGTCTGGCTCCCAAGCTCCCTGTTTGACTTCCATCTGCAAAATTGCCCACTGAAATTGCTGGTTTGCCCATATTTTGCTATACAAACTGCCAATTCTGCCCCACTCAGTAAAATCCCTCCAATTTTAGCGAGCTCAAGATCTGTTTTGTCAGTAATTGCTAAAGGAAATTCCTTGAAACCATTGCTACTCATCCCTTGCAAGACAAATCCTTAAAGCTTCATCCTTTTTGCTTCAAATTCTGCCCACCAAAGTCAAAACAAAGCTCCAATTTGCAAATCCTCTGGAAAAAGTCCCAGGGCCTTTATTTTTTCCAACTGCTGCTGTAAAAGTCCACATTTCACTCAAAAAACACCTAAGAACTTATAAAGATGGCAGCCCTTGCTCCAGTAGCCCTCAATGTGGCCCCTCTCAATGCCCCGCATAAAGAACTGGAGTAGTTACCCCTAGCTGACAAAGATTTCCAGATTAATGATATAATGGGTAACACATCTCATCTCCAGGCCTTTTGTGAGATTAGGAACAGCCATAGAAATAAAATTGACATCTTTGGGATTTGGGAGTCCAATATGCCCATGTACTACCTTCCTTGTGTAAATGTTTTTCCTGACCTCATTCACCAATGCCATGCCAATTATGAGCCCACTCAAAGGGCAGTGATGTCTCCTTCTGGGACAATTCTATTCTATATCACCCCTAAATCAATAAATGAGATCCTGCATTTCAAACCAACTGAACCATTGACTCCTCTTTCCTTGGGATTTCTGCTTGACCAAGGTGCCAAATTTCCAAGGGCAGAGATAACCAGAATTGGCAAAACATTTATGAAACCCAATTGTCAACCAGAGGAACCTCCTCCATACCTAGACACTTGGTTCAATGAAGCAGGAAAGTTCATCATTGACATGATAGCCTACATCCTGGGATTCAAAACCAGTGAGTATGTAGATGAAACCACATTGGTCCTATTATCCATCTTTTCTCCGGGACAGCCCCCCACTGTCAAGTATGACTATGCCACCTACATTGCTGATAAGATCCATGAACAATTCATGAGCATGGACAGAGAAAGATTGTTTAAATACACATCATACATATACCATTTTTTCCTCTACTATCAGCCAGATAGTTTTCAAGTTCCCGTTAGAAAATTTGATGTCAAGGGAGAGCCAAGGTCTATTATCTTCTGGACCCCAATCTTCCACCATGTCTACTATTCTCCTTACACTTATTGTGAATTTATTGATCTATTCATATATCTAGCCACCTCTTTATTGATAACAAGTCCTCCAAACAAACTTTCTTGTGAAATGCAGAGAATTCTACATCTCTCCAAGAGTTATAGCATAGGTGATTCAGATATATGGCTGTGAGTTGAGCCCCTATAAATTGCCAAGATATGTGCCAATGCGCTTGTTTTCCCTGGAATACTTTAGACGATTCATCCAAGAAGATGCAATTCATTTCTTTGAGGCCAAGAAAAAGGTACAACTTAAAATAAGGAATCAACTGGGCCCTTTCACCTTCAATCAGAGGGAAGCCTGGCTAGAAGCTGATGAGATTTTAGGGTAGAAACTTAGACTAAAACAAAGTTTCTATTGGGCACCATATGGCCCCAATCATTTTATAAGCTATAGGAAAGTCAAAAATAAGCTGCCAGCATATGTTCACTGTCTAATCCCTGAAATCCAGCAATATGCTAATCAACAAGAGTGGCTAGAGGGCACATTATTTGAAGAGTTGACTGGAGAAGAGAAATTGGAAAAGGAAATAAAAGAGCTTGAGAAAACACTTGACCTAGACTCTTTTGGACAGGTACCTTTCAAGCTACCCCAGCACATTGGAGGGGATACATCTTTTGCTGAGATCTCAGAGCAACCAGCATGAAAGGCCAGCTCAGCAGCAAAGGGCAAAGAAGTAATGGATACAGAACAATAGACCATGGTTTATCAGCCCACTACAACACAGGAACAGGGAGCAGGGCAAGCTCCCCTAGCTCAAACTAAGGGATCTGAAGCCCCTGTTCTACAGACTCCTCAAAATGAGGAAAAATGCAGAAAGGGAGACAGAGAAGAGGATGCCCTTGCCAGTGGACCATCAGAAAAAACAGGAGATAAGAGGTGGAGGTTGAATCCATATTCAGAAGAGGAATTTGTGGAAGATACCACAAGCACCATGAGAGGGCATGGAAGAACTGAGCAGAAAACATCTCCACTACCTGGCACCTCAGCTAGCTCATTCCAGCAAGAGCTAAAGAGGCAACATAGCGTGGAAGTTTCATCCACTAGGCCTCAAAGCAAACAAAGCTCAGACATCAAGAAAAATTTTACTGATATAAAAGCTAGAAATGATCCAGTAAGGATGCAACTTTATAATCAACTGATGAAGACAACACCTACTAATAAAAAAAGGCTAATGGCTGCCTATGATATTCAGGAAAAGATAATGATCCTTAGCCATTTCAAGCCCAAGACACAACAACCCCATTCAGTTGCTGATTATATAAGAACCAATCTGGAAGTTCTCTCCAAGGATATTCATCCAATTGACCAGATTGAGTTACATAAACAAACTGGGGAGATGGTGTATGCCACCTTGGCAGATAAGGCATTGCTTGCTCACCAACTGAAAAATTCATTACACAATACCTCTGCCCAATTAGAATTGGAGAAGGCTTCCTCCTTAGCTAAGGACAACATGATTAAGTCCTTGGAAGAAATCATCATCGAGCTCGGGCTTAACCCTAAGGATGCAAAGGGCATCAAAGCACTAATCAAGAAAAAGGAGGAGGACATTGCAACCCTCAAAAGGCAATTAAAGTTGCCAATTACAGTGCATCCACAAACTACAGAAGTTGCACAACAAAAAGAGGAAGAGGACATGGTAAGTCTGTTGATGAGAATGAATGAGAGATTGGAAGAAACAGAGCAAGCATTGGAGAAGGCCATTAAAGAGAAACAGGGAGAGTCCACCTCCCAGCTACCTGAAGCAGCTCCAACAATTGCCACTGCTCCCCCCACAGGTACAACAACAGTCCCTCCTACCATCCCAGCATCAACAACAGGTACAACAACTACAGATGCTACAGCAGCACCAACAAAAGAGCCAGAGACCAGCATGAAGATGGAAGAAATGATGAAAGCAGTGAAAGAGCTAGATGCTCAAATGTCAGATCTCAAAGAGGCAAAAGAAAAGTTAGCCAAATTGGTGTGATCTATGACAAGTAAAAAATAACAGTAGCAAAAAAAACTAGAGAAGTAAAGACCCTGGAGAACAAGGTGAAATCATTGGAAAAGGATCTCACCTTACGTAAACCTCTAGTAGACATTAAGATGATTTTGTGGACCAAGATTGGCTAGTCCATTACTAACCAATGGAGGTCCATTCAGACAATCTATGAACATATTGAATTAATAGAAAGAGAACAAGAGAAAATTCAAAGGGCCAGGGCATCATTAGGAAATATGCTTGAGCAGGCCAATAGGCTCATCCATTTTTTGAATACCAATACTAAGGAACAGTTAGCAGCTTTAGAGATCATTGACAGAACAGGCACCATTTTGACAATAAAGAAGGTGCTAACAATGAGAAAGTTTATAGATACTTTAGAAAGGAAGTGTCAAGAGACACAGATGGATATTGCTGCCTTCACAGAGAAATTCACAAACTTGCAGCAAAAAGGTTTACCCAGTTTACTAACAAGCAATCAATAATTGTTATCACATCAACAGTATGCTCACAGGGTAAACATGTATGTAACAATTCAAATCACTGCATCATCCAGCAGTTCATAAGACACAGGACCTCCTTCTGGACAGAGCTTGTATGGCAAATTGGAAGGATTATTTTTTATAAAACATGAAATAAATCATGTTTTTGAAGTCAAGCCTAACTTTTATAGATATATTGAGGCTGATGAAATACCGGTAAAGATACAAAGACATCAGTTGCCCACAGAACACTGGTGGCAGAGTATGCTGGAAGTTTTTTTAAGGTAATTTGGATCTTGTTGCCTCCTTACATTTGGTCAAATAGCAAGACACATGGCAGATATGAAGAAAGGAGCTCAAGCGAGGATTAGGACACATTAAAGGTGAACCAAGAGTAGGTGAACAGATCAGGATAGCAACGCAGGAAGGCAAATCAAGGACATAACTACCAGCCGAATTCCTGGGTAAAAGGTCTAAAATATCTAGTCAATTAAAGCAGCCAGCACAGCCACAATAACTCCTACCTTTATTTTTGCATTCATTTCTCTGATAGAGTAGGTAAACTGAGTTATTGTTTCATATCTTATCCACAAGATATTTTGTAAATCTCTTTGTTATAAATACATCCCCAAGGAATGTATTCGAGGTTGGTGATTCTCCTATTGAACTATGTTGTAACTCTAATATTTATTAATACAAAGGCTGTTGAGATGCATTGCTGTTGGACCTTTTGTCTGTGGATGTGATGATTCTGGACTCTGCTACAGAATTCCTGTGTCTTTCTTTGGCTCAATAAGTTATTCTAAACCGTGTTTTTGTGTTTTCTATGTTAGCAAATCTCGTATATGTTTCATAATCTTAACAACAGGGAAAAAGAATAGCCCAGAACTTGTTTAAATACACTTTGTGTTCAATTCCTACTGTTGTTTATGTTTTCTCCACAATTAGCATAAAAAGAAATTCTTAAATGCTTCTGTTTCTACTAATTCCTTCATTCTGAAAATTGTCAAGGAATTCTTCACTGCTCCTTGAAAATATTCAAGCACCTTCCCTCTGCCACCATGATAAAATATTCTTGACTGCCCTTTATCCCATGGCTTACGTCCCATCAATCACTAGCTTTCAATATTGTTCCAAAACTGATTTTCTTCCTCTGTAATATTGCCCATCATCACAGAAACACACTCAGTAGTCCATCTTCATAGACTCCATTGCCCAATGGAATAAACTCTTTCAGACTTGCATCCTACCTCTGTTTGAAATCACCATCCAAACCCATTTAAAACAAACCTCTGAACTTCATAACTAGCATAAAAACTTCAAATAAACAAAGTTAAATTATATAGAGAGAGCCCTCTTTGGATGCAGTTTGGTTAGTGGTTACCTCGGTTGTATTCCCTTTTCTCACAAGTTTTGGGGAATAACCTGAGTGATAAAAGAGTGTAGATGCTTTTGCAATAGTCTGCTTGATATAGGTGAATGCATACTTTTCCCTCTGGCCTCAATTGTAGAATGCATCTTTCTTTATCATCTCTTGCACAGGCTTGACTATCTGCGCATTATTAGAGATGAACTTCTGAAAGAAGTTAATCTTTCTCAAGAAGGACTGCATGGCTTTCTTGTTTGCTGGGTGAGGGATCTGTGTAATAGTCTGGACCTCGTCAGTATCAACCTTCATCCCACTTTTGGAAATAATGTGTCCAAGAAGGTTCCCCTTAGACGCTGTGAATATGATATTTTTAAGGATTCAAGGAAATCTCATATATGATCTGTGCATCAAACAACTTAGTGAGCTCTTTTTGTATGAGGGGTTCAAGTGACGGATGTACATTCTGCAGCTTCTACTGATATAGCTTGACCCCTTCTTTGATCAAAATGATGTGTTGGACTATTTGCATGTCATAAGTTTTTAGATCATCGTATGTCCATGCAAACACATCCCGGTATTGTTTGAACAAGCAGACAAAGGCTTGCCACTCTTACTATGTGCAGCACGTACCGAGATTGACAAACTTTGGATCTTTTTCTATTCCTAGGTTGATTAGTTCATGCATGTTATCAGGAAAACTAGTGTCCATTCAGAGCTGCTAGTCCTACTAAGACGGGTAGCTATCTTAGAAACAAACAAACTAAAGTTACTTGTGTTTTCCTTTATGGGAGATAGATGAGAGAGAAGTAGAGAGTACCAACCTCAGTCTTTCGCTTGGCTCCTTGCTTGTTTCCTCCCTCCTTTGATAGAGCTTCGCCACTCCTTCCTTACTTGTCTCACTTCAAAGAACATCTATAGAGTCAAAGCAACATAATACCATCAATGCATACAGATCTATAACCATAAACAATATAGGATTAGATGTATATTAACCATACAGATGCATATATCAATACAAGATTCAAAAATATACAAGAATATGGAGGAAAACTCAAATAGCTTTATTGATAGAAGTAGTAGAAGAGAGGATTACAACCCATTGGTCTAACCCAGCGCCATCCTCCCAACATGAAAGCCCTCTTCACCTCGTGAAAAGCTAGATCACGCAACACTATGATGTTTCACAAAGAAACCAACAACACTTCCTTGCAAAATACAAAATTCTAACCTCTGGATCTTTAGGATGAGGGATCCATATATAGATATTTCCAGGTTGGTGAGTCAACTTATGGGATTTTGATTAGTGTCATTTCTCTGATAGTTCTTGGTTCCACTTGGAGATTTCATGATCTCTTACTCATCCCTGGGCAAATTCAGAGAGGCAAGTGTCAAATGGGCAGTTTCTAGAATATTCTCTGGGTTTCCACTTAGCCAATTGCCTCTACCATTTGTCTGCTCTTGCTCATCACACCCTACAGAAGGGATTTTCAATATGCATCACACTTTTTTCATGTAGCAGGTGAGATGCATTGCACTCTTAGCGATGAGCAGTTTGTATGGTCCATTTTTGACCAGTTCTGAGTAGTTTTTCAGGGAGAACTTCTGGGAGATGATGTAATCAGCTAACCTTGTTCCTTTAGGGTATGAAACAACACTTTTAGGGGCTTAGAAGCCCTTAGTTTATGGGCATATGTGATTTGGGTTGGAGTGCCCAAATATGTCTATAACAGTGGCCCCCTAAAGCATGAGGTTGTAAATATTCTGATGTCGAGTGAAATGCTTTATCATGAGGATCCGAGGTTCTTCGAACTGGAAGGTGACCTGTAATAAGATACGATACAATAAATTATCTTCATAATATTTTCATGATCTAGCTGAGGTGGGAATTCCCATGCTCAGCTTTATATATTCATTTTCATGTACATATGGCAGATAATTGTCCATGTGACAGACTGATGATTCTAGTAGAGCCATCATCCTTTGGCTTGGATGATTATCTGTGCAGCTATGATGTACATTTGATGTCTTTATTTTCCTGAATATATCACATCCTGGAAGGATGAAACTAGATCCAGGGTCTTCAAACTCATTCAATCTTCGCCTGATGTACGAGTCGATCCATGTGAAAAGATGTTCTGATTTTGAACATGGAAAGACATCACTTGATTACTAGCCAATGATGTAAGTTGTTAACAGGCGTGAGAGGAATCACCGATAATGATAATGACCCTCAAGGTACTGCAGTACAATTGACATGGTGTGAATACATGAGTTGATGCCGAACACCATGCAAAATCTTCCAGTCGAAGGCCATTGATGTAAACCTGTCGCCGGAAGTGAGAAACTTGCCATTGAGGCATGCAAGCTTCAAAGTACTGAAAGGGTTGTTCCTAAGTAAACTTCTTGGATAATGAGCTGATGTCAAAAAGAAGTGACCTGTCATAGGAGGGCCTTAATGAATCCCACATCTACGACATGAAAAGGAGAAAATGATTTTGTGGAGGTGAAAACGATCTGATGATACAAGGTTCAGGGTGGCAGTCATGAAAGAATGAAGCGTGAAAGTAATTCAATGGATGAGATGTTAGCTGGGTTGGTGAATTCTCTGAGCGAATTCTCTTGAACATATCAGTGACATTGAAATGGATTAGTAGCATAAACCCCAAAATGGATGGTATGGAGGACCAATGGTGATATGAACGGTGAACGGAATAACCCAACTCGAATCAATCATGGTAATAGAGTGAAAGTGTCATGTTCAAGAGCGACTTGCTACCAATAAAGTTTCTTCAAGTTTTCTTCTGAATTTTCCCTAGTCATTTCTGACAAGTACCTCTTTATTTTTGTCAACCTTGAGGAGGATAACATATGCTTGTTCTATAATTTGTTGTTTGGGCAAACCCGTCGCTATGTTTTAATGAGCCTAGCGATAGTGAAACTCGTTCTTGTCTGCATGGACAAGTTTGTCGCTATTGTTTTAACGAGTTTAACAACAAATATAACTTGGTCCTTTTCAATTTTAGAGATTCTAAAAAGATATGGAAAGGAAACTCTAGTATTCCTTTTTCATAATATAATCCCTTAAGTCCGAAAAAGTATAAAATAATACGAAATAGATGACTTTTCGATAGTTTTAATGAGCCAAACAAGATAGATGCTCAATATTTTTGTGTAATGATCCCTCAGGTCCAAAAAGATTAAAATATAGAGGAGGGATGGCACTTCCAATGACTTTAATGAGTTCGAGAGGCCAATTTCTCCGCAATCTTTTCATATTTTACGAGTCAGATGAAAAGAGCTTAAAGGAGACTTGTTTTTTGAGGAATGAATGATGTTTTTGGATAGCAACTAGTTCCAGGTAAGGTTTGGAACTTTTTCAATCACAGTAGTGAAAAGAAGGTGGCTAATAGAATCACTCGTCGCAGTTGTTCCTCAAAAGGGTTAAACAATCAAATGGAGGCGTATGATCGGCTACAAAAGAGTGGAGGTGATGGTAAGAACACGACCAAGGTTCAAAATTTGATAATTATGTAGTCGCAATGGTTATTTACCAAAAGTAGGTTCATTTTTTAATGAGCTTGAATTCTGGGGGAACATATGCTCATTGCTAGGTTTATTTTTTTAATGAACTTGAAGTTCGTGTAAACCTGCTCATGACTAGTTTTATTTTTTAACGAGCTTGAACTTTGCGGAAACATTGCTCGGGATGTCTCATCAATAGGTTCATTTTTTAGGGAGCTTGCCCCATTCGAAATTTTTCTCCAAAGCCTTTTGTTATGCAAGCTAGGAATGACCAACCCAAGAGTTTAAAGGGTTAAGAGCCTACAAACTAAGAAAATAAATGGTCACTTTTCCCTTGCATGCAAAAAGGTTTGCATGCCCCCAGATATAATGAGGTAGAGTTTCCAGGTTACCTTTCGGAAGTTCTCGCATTAGCAAGATTGTTCCATCCGTGCAGCAGACAAAACACTTCCTTTGGCTTTGTCCATTGAAATGGATGAAGATGATTGTTGTCAGTGCCAATCACATAACCTTTGATGGGGGAATACTTTCCAGTCTAATCCCATTTTCCTAAATGGAGAAGGGATCAGACTAGTCATATATCCTACGCGGAAACCTACCTTATAGTTGGGGTTTTCCTATCGAAGAAAACTAGGGTGCATGCCCCCTGGGTTTCAGTCACAATCACCGAATCATTTGTGCTCATCAGGTGGATAGACTGGAGATTGATGAGACATTCCTTGTGCAAAAAGACTTGTTAGGGATGGCACTTGACTAGTAGTTGTGCTTGACCCGAGGAATGAAAGCTGGTCTATGAGCTGGACCACTCTGCCTTCATGCGGGAAACACATCACTCGAAAGAGTGAGGAAACAATAGCTCCCATGCTATAAATGTAGTCATGCCCAAGGAGTAGATTGTAATCTAATGGAACTTGGACTACCATCACATTCAGATAAATGGTTTTCCTTCTCAAAGTTATAGGAAATTTTGGAAGGATCTCTAATGGTCGGCTGGTTTCTTTGTTGAAGTCTGACAAATTTCCAATCTTAGGTAAAAGCGATGGTGAACCAAGCACTTTCCAAGTAGTGGAGGAAAGGATACTCATGGAAGCCCCTTCATCTATGATAGTACCAACCATGACCATTCTGTAAGCTTGTACCATGATTCGGAATGGTACATTAGATGGTAGGCGGGGTCTCCCTAGTAGATTCCAATTGAAGGAAATGACTAGATTTCTTGGAGGAGGGACCTAATAGATGGCCAAATGAATCTCTGACGAACTTCCTTCCTGCAGTAAAGGAACAGGTAGATTGCCCCCAGGTTCATCTAATTCTGTGTTAACAAAAAATTTATTAACGGTGTCATTCTCAATTCTCTTTGGTGACTGTATCATTTGAAGGTAGACCTTCTGAAGACAATACTGGGCCAACTGTCGTCTCGACCTATTAAATTTGGTCCTATGTGGACTCAGAGGGTTTATCTTCAATGATATATGCCTTGAATGACAACAAAGGTGTGTCAGTCAGATTTTCATCTAGTGATGGACTCAGCAAGAGTTTCTTGTATCCAGGAGGAAGCCATAGCGGTGAAGCAGGATGGTTATGCAAGATTCTTTTAGCTTCATCTAGAAAGGGGTAGTGGTGGAGGGCATGATCTCCTTCACACAGTCTACAAGGAAATTTAGATCTTCCTCTTTTTCCATTGACTTCGTTTTCACTAGTTGATGGTGTACTTTCAACATGATCGTCAGAGGTTGAGGACACCGGATTGTGCAAGCAGGGAGACCAGTCCCTTAAGATCCATGGGATGCAAGGACAATCTCGATGATAGTGGTCTCCTTTGCAAATGACACATGGAGATTTAGGTTTGGATGGTGTAGTGTGTGGATTTTCGCCAGTTGATGCATGGTTTCCCCCTTTTCCTATCTGCTTCTTCTTCTTCTCCTCCTTCCCTTTCTTCTTCTTCTCAGTTACTTCATTTTTACTTTTACTAGCTTCACCAAGTGAAGAGGAAGAAGGAGAGGGAGAAACAAACGAAGTAGAAGGTTGGGGGGTAACTCTAGTATCATCTGGGTGCTGATTTGATTGCTCAGGAATCACGGTGTTTTGAACGACATAGGTCAAGAAAATCCATACTAGCAAGCCAATTGTGAGTCCTGGAAGGGACAATGTAGCCATGTGTGGAGCACCAACATCTTCCCAAGAAGAGAAAGGACTAGGTTTCCCCCTAAGGGGAAATCCTTGATTGGTGGACTCCATTCTCTCAACCTAAGAGCAACGCGGGAACAAAGATTTTATTCCAATTAAAATAAGTTTATGACGCTTTGACACAATTTGTTTTTTCAATTTTTAAGAGTTGAGAAAGCTAAAGATGACTCTAGTCACCTTCGATATTTAATGAGCCTGAAGTGACAAGTGCTCAGATGGACCTTTTATTTTAAGGAGTCTAAAAAGGATTGAAAGTGACTACTTTGGAAATCTAGACAGAGGGATTACCAAACCAATCATAAAACTGCATAATACTTTTTAAGGTATGGTAGTCAATCTTCCCGAATGTTGTGTTCAGTGCATTGTGATCGATAGGGCGACAAACACGGCTTCCTAAGGATAAAGGATATAGCCTATTGTGGTCTCCCAATATATACTCGACGGTATGTGGGAGCACAAGTCCATACTAGCACTTGTCGTATCAAAGAGGAGGAATCACCCGACCTACGATGAAAATGATAGTTACCAAGCTTTACGACGCCGGAATACATCTCTAGCCTAGACTTCTAAATGTTGTGTGTTAGGTTCCAAAGAGTTTTTATGTTCATTGAGGTTTACTTTACAGTTGAAATTTCTTAAGAAGTTTGCCTTTAAGGTTCACTGTGTGCTGTAGATATACAATTCCTAAATATGCAATCTAAGATGATAAACAATCGTTTACTTTCTTTTTGCAATGAAAATCCTAGCTACTAAGGAAAGAGAAGTAAAATTCTTTCAACATAGAGCAGAGAGCACACACTAAGATGCACTATCCTAAATTAATTTCCGCATGCAGTCTAAATGCAAATGCACATGCATGTATTTGTTTTTCAATTTCCTTAATGTGAGAATGACAAAAAGAAAACTAAGTACAGATCTGAATCATTTTCTTTCAAAGCAACAATATTGACAATTTTTTCTTCAAAAAAATGAAAGGAAGACTAAGACGATACTTTGCGATTTCAAATTCAAAAAAAAAAAGGAAGACCACTTTGCGATTTTGAATTCAAAAAACAAAAGGAAGGCTAAGACGACACTTTGCGATTTTGAATTTAAAATTGCTTTCGACACTTGAAATACTATTAATTCAAATAAAATACAATGGCAAAAGTGTAATCGACTATCAAAAAGAGGAAGACTTTATGACACTCTTTTCTTTGACTAAAAATGACACTTGCGACACTTTCAAATAAAAAAGGCAACAGTTCAATTAAACTATTGTTTGCAAATGAGAACTGTAAATGATGAAAAATACATAAAAACATTTACAATTCTTTATCAATGGAGGCTGAATAACGCAAAGGAAGAGAGTTTCAACAGTGATATACTGATCATAGACAACAAAACTACTGAATAAATTTGAAGACAATGAAGAAAAAACCAAAATCTGGAGGTAGAAATAGTCTCATCTAATCATCGCACCTATAACACAAGGAAACAAGGATGCATCTCACCTGCAGCACATAGGAGGTGCGATGCATCCAGGCTGCCAATGAGAGACAGTGCAATGGTCTAGGGATGAGACTAAGCTTGGTTTTTTTTATCATAGTTTTTATCTTAGTTCAGGGATTTAGGTTGAGCTAATGATAGGCAGCAAACACAAAGTATAGGGGCTGATCTAATGAGGTTATTTGAGCTACTATCAGGGCACTTAGGATGTTTGCAAGTTAGATGTTCAATTCATAAACTAACTTGGAGATTAACTGAAGTAACATTGATCTACTTTGTAGTTGCATAGCAAAAGCAGTCGAAGGCTAGCTAGCTTAACTTCAAGCTTTGTCTGTAGTTTATAAAGCAAACAAATAGAAACAAGCAAACAAACTATTCACTCCCTAGTGGAGTTTCCATTCTGTTACCATTAAAACTAGTGTCCATTCAGAGCTGCTAGTCCCACTAAGATGGGTAGCTATCTCAGAAACAAACAAACTAAAGTTACTTGTGTTTTCCTTTATTAGAGATAGATGAGAGAGAAGCATACAGTACCAACCCCAGTCTTTCGCTTGGCTCCTTGCTTGTTTCCTCCCTCCTTTGAAAGAGCTTCGCCACTCCTTCCTTACTTGTCCCGCTTCAAAGAACATTTGTAGAGTCAAAGCAGCATAATACCATCAATGCATAGAGATCTATAACGATAAAAAATATAGGATCAGATGTATATTAACCATACAAATGCATATATCAATATAAGATTCAGAAATATACAAGAATATGGAGGAAAACTCAAATAGATTTATTGATAGAAGTAGTAGAAGAGAGGATGACAACCCATTGGTTTGATCCAACTCCATCCTCCTAGCATGAAAGCCCTCTTCACCTCATGAAAAGCTAGATCACCCAACACTATGATGTTTCACTGAGAAACCAACAACACTTCCTTGCAAAATACAAAATTTCAGCCTCTGGATCTCTAGGATGAGGGATCCATATATAGATATTTGCAGGTGGGTGAGTCAGCTTCTGGGATTTTTATTAGTGTCATTTCTCTGATAGTTCTTGGTTCCACTTGGAGATTTCATGATCTCTTACTCATCCCTGGGCGAATTCAGAGAGGCAAGTGTCAAATGGGAAATTTCTAGAAGATTCTATGGATTTTCACCTAGCCAACCTCCTCTGCCATTTGTCTGCTCTCACTCATCGCACCCTATAGAAGGGCTTTTCAGTATGCATCACACTTTTTTCATGTAGCAGGTGAGATGCATCAAACCCTTAGCACTGAGCAGTCTGTATGGTCTAGTTTTGACCAGTTTTGAGTATTTTTTCAGGGAGAACTTCTAGGAGATGATGTAATCAACTGACCTTGTTCCTTTAGGGTATGAAACAACACTTTTAGGGGCTTAGAAGCCCTTGGTTTATGGACATATGTGATTGGGGTTGCAGTGCCCAAATATGTCTATAATAATGCATCATGGTGGAACTGTGGGTTTTGTTGTTCCTTGGCCCATGAAATTATTCTTGCAAGTCATAAAGATTTTCTAATGATGCCACTCCCTTCAGGATGAGGGGACCTTTCTTGCTACCAGCTTCTACCTGCAGAGATTGCTCTTGATCGTCTTCGTCTATCACTACATCCTTGAAGGTGTCAGTGTTGGCCATGAAATGCGGTATCTGTTGATCATCATTAAATACACATAAGCTGGTTATGTTATCTAGGACAGATGGTCTATACAAAATTTCAATAGTAAATATATCCCTAGTTGGTGACATCGTAGAGGTTGTGTTTGCTAGAATATTAGTAGTTGCATTACGTGTATGTGGTACAATAGTGATGTTAAATTCTTGGAAGTTAGAGATCAATCACCATACCTCTTGCTTGTAAATTTTGAGATGTAGTGAAAGACAATGAATGGTGTTATGTACCTATCGTACCACTATCTTTGAATCACCTAACAATTTGAGCACGACCATGTTGAGGCTGATGGCTTTCTACAAGCCTAACTCAAGTGCTTGATACTCATCAACTTTGTTCATGCACTTCAAAGTGACTTGAAACCAGATGCTTCCTATTGTTTGGGTCATCAAGACACACCCTGATCTTGAGCCATCTTGTGCCTTTGATCTGTCAAAGTAGATGGCCCACGAATTGTCTGTACATGGACTGTTCGATGAGCTTGTACTACTACTGATGTTTTTTCTATTACTACTGCTACTAGTGGTACAATGTATTTTACATGCTTCATTACCATCAATTGGGCAACAAAGGAGACCCAACTGTGTGTCTATTGGGGTTGGAGTTGGCCATGTAGGATAGCATCCCAGCATTGTGTCCAGGAGGCAGTTTCCAAACATGAGTTTTGCGAAGGCAACAATTCATTCTCTCCATTGATGGGAGTGACATTGTGCCTCATATACCTCTTGGATAACACTTGGCTATTATTGTTTTTGACCTTGTATGTAAGCCACATGTGTGTTATAGACATTTTTGGGCACTTCAACCCCAATAGTAAATGTCCATAAACTGAGGGCTCCAAAGTCCCTAAAAGTGTTGCTTCACTACCTAAAGGAACAAGGTCAGATGATTACATCATCTCCCAGAAGTTCTCCACTGAAAACTGCTCATAAATGGTCAAAACTGGACCATATTGAAAGCCCAGTGCAGAGCGTGTGATGCATATCACCTTCCCAGTGTACAAGGTGCCATGCATACTGAATTTCTCCTCTGTTGGGTGCGATGGTCGGGAATGGACAAATGGCAGGGAAAAAATGCGAGGTGGAAGATCATGGAATCTTCCAGAAGCTTCCCCTCTGACACTTGCTTCTCTGTTTTCTACCAGGGATGAGTAAGAGATCATCATTCTCCAAGTGGAAGCAGGCCCTATCAGGAAGGAGAGGAAATCGAGTGCAAGACTAAGGTTGGTCTCCTTTGTTCTACTCCCATCTACTTTCATAAAGGAAAGCGAAAGTAGACTTTACTTGTTTTTTTCTAAGATAGCCACCAATCTTAGTGGGAATAACAACCTCCGAGTGGACACTATTCCCGGTAACAAAATGGCGACTCTGCTGGGGAGCGACTAAATTGTTTGTTAGCCTATCTTTGTTTCTTTTATAAACTTACAAATGGAGCCTGAAGCCAAGCCAGCTAGCCTTCAAACTGCATTTTTTATACAAATGCAAATTAGATCAATGTTGCTTCAGTCTATCTCCAGGTTTTGTTTATGAATTAAACAATCGATCTGCAAACAATCTAATTTCCCTAAGTGGTGGCTCTAGTAACCTCTTTAGATCACCCCTGTGTTTTACATATACTGAACATTACTTACTCGGCCTAAATCCCTGAACTGGATTGCAAACTGTGAGTGGAAACTTGTTTAAAGTCTCACACTGATACCATCGCACCCTGCCTTGAAGGCAGACTATATGCATCGCACTTCTCGAGTGCAGTAGGTGCGCTGCATACTAGTTTCACTGTGTAACAGGTGCGATGGTTAGGGAAGGTTAACTTTACCTTCAGACTTTGGTTATTTCCTCGCTATTTTCAGCCCTATTCAGGAGTTTTGCTGTCTGTGGTCAGTGTATTTCTGTGAAAACCCCCTTCTCTTACATATCCCGCCTCCAAAGTGCAAAGAACTATAAGTGTTTTTATGTATTGTGCGCCATTTTCAGTTCTCTTTTGCAAAAAAGTAGCATAGTCGAACTGTTGTTTCTTGATCTGAAAGCGTCGTAGCTGTCATTTTCAGTTTTAGAAGACAATCCCATTGTTCTTCATAGTCGATTATATAGTTACTATTGCATATGATTTGAATTAATAGTTTTTAAAGCGTTGAAAAGCAATTTTCATTTCAAAATCGCAAAGTGTCTCTCCTACCTTCACTTCATTTTGAAAAGAAATTTATTGAGTACTGTTGCTTGAAAATAATTCAGATTTTCACATAGCTTTCTTATCATCATTCATACATTAAGAAGGCTGAAAACAAATACATGCATGTGCATTTGTATTTCGACTGCTTCGTTTAATTTAGGACAATGCATTTAGCGTGTGCTCTGTGCTCTTTGCAAAAAGATTCTTAACTTTCTTTCCTTAGTAGCTAGGATTTTCATTGCCGGAAGAAGATTAAACATTTGTTTATCATCTTAGACTGCATTTTAGGAATTATATACACATCACATGGTGAACCTAAAAGGCAATTTTTTAAGCAAAATCAACTTAAAATAAATTTAATGAATCTAACAATGCTTTGGAACCTAACGCACAACATCTATAGGTCTAGGCTAGAGATGTATTCCGGTGTCATAAAACCTGGTAACTATTGTTTTCATTGTTGGTTGGGTGATTCCTCCACTCTGAGATGGAAAATGCCAGTACGGACTTGTGCTCCCACGTACCGTCAAGTATATTTTGGGAGACCACAATAGGCTGCATCCTTTATCCTTAAGAAGCCATGTCTGCCGCCCTATCGATCGCAATGCACTGAACACATCATTCGGGAAGATTGACTGCCATACCGTAAAAATTATTCTACATTTTTACGATTGGTTTGGTAATCCCCTCTGCCTAGATCTTTAGAGAAGTCCATTTTGCTCCTTTTCAGAATCCTTAAAGGAAAAGGTCCTCTGAGCGCTTGTCACTTCAGGCTCAATAAAAATCGAAGGCGACTAGAGTCATCTTTTTTTTTTCTTGACTCTTTAAAATTGAAAAAACAAGTTGTGTCAAAGTGTCTAAAATTTATTTTAATCGGCATAACATCACAAATTCCCCCATTGGTCTTTAGGTTGAGAAAATGTAGTCTACCAACCAAGGATTTCCCCTTGGAGGAAATCCTAGTCCCTTCTCCTCTTGCGGAGATGTTGGTGCACCCCATATGGCCACTTTGTCACTTCCAGGGTTGACAATTGGTTTGCCTATCTGGCTCTTCTCTACCTCTATCGTTCAGAATCCCATAATTCCTGAACAGTCAAGTCAGCAACTAGATGACACTAGAGTTGCCTCCCAACCTTCTACTTCATCTAATTCTCCCTCTCCTCCTTCCTCTTCGCTTGATAAAGCTGATAAAGCTAAAAATCAAGTAAATGAGAAGAAGAAGAAGCAGAAAGAGAAAAAGGAAAAGAAGAAAAGGAACCAAAATCGAAAGGGGGCAACCAAGCATCATCTAGCGAAAATCCTCACACCGCATCGTCAAAACGTAAATCTCCTTGTGTCATTTGCAATGGAGACCACTATCACCGAGATTGTCCCTACATCCCTCAGATCTTAAGGGACTAGTCTCCTCATTTGCACAATCCGGTGGCATCAACCTCTGATGATCATGTTGAATGCACACCATCAACCAGTGAAAGTGAAGCACCTAGACAAAAAAGGAATCCCAGATTTCCTTGTAAATTGTGTGAAGGCAATCACGCCATCCACCGTTGTCCCTTCCTTGACGAAGCTAAAAGAGTTTTGGATGACCGTCCTGCTTCACCGCTACGGCTTCCTCCTGGATATAAAAAACTCTTTCCAAGTCCTGCAATGGTTGAAAATCCAGCAGACCCGTCATTGTGGTTGGCCGAAGCATCTATCATTGAAAATGAACCCTTTGAATCCATAACAGACGAAATTCAAAAGGTCGAGACTACAGTTGACCCGGTCTTGCCTTCAGAGTGTTCATCTTCGAATGATACCGTCACTGAAGAGAAAGAGAACGACACCGTTCAAATTCTTTTCATAAACACAGATTCCAATGAACTTGGGGGCAGTCCACTCGTTCCTTTATCGCAGGAAGGAAGTTCATCAGAGTCATATCCGACCATCTATTTGGTCCCACCACCAAGCAACCTAGTCGTTTCCTTCGACTAGAATCTACCAGGCAGACCCTGTTTACCAGCTAGTGTACCATTCAGAATCATTGTACAAGCTTACAGAATTGTTATGGCTGGTACCATCATTGATGAAGGGGCTTCTGTGAGTATCCTTTCCTCAACTGCTTGGAAAGCGCTTGGTTTGCCATCGCTTTTGCCTGAAATGAAAAATATGACAGGCTTCGACAAAGGAACCAATCGAACTTTAGGGATCCTTCCAAATGTGCCCATTACTTTGAGAAGGAAAATTGTTCACATGAATGTGATGGTAGTTCAAGGACCCTTGGATTATAATCTACTCCTTGGACACGACTATATTTATTACATGGGAGTCGTTGTCTCCTCACTCTTTAGAGTAATTTGTTTTCTGCATGAAGGTAGAATGGTCAAGCTCATAGACCAAATGTCATTCCCCGGTTCACACATCGCAAATAGTCAAATACCATCCCTAAATGGTCTCTTCACACAAGGAATGTCTCATCGATCTCCAGTCTATCCACCTGATGAGCGCGAGTGATTCAAGAGGATGTGACTGAAACCCAGGGGGCATGCACCCTGGTCTGTTTCGACAGGAAAACCTTGGGTATAGGGTAGGTTTCTGTGGAGGATATATGACTAGTCTGAAGAACCCTTCCTTACAAGAAAATGGGATTAGGCTAGAAAAAGATACCTTCGTTAAAGTTATGTGAGTGGAGTAACTCTATGCCGCTCCCCTTGTCTATTTCGGTAGACATCGCCAAGGGAGCTTTTTGTTTGCTACGTGGACGGAAATTTCATGGTAACCTAGGAATTTTTCCCTATACCTGGGGGCATGCAAACCGTTCCGCATGCAAGCGAAGAACAACTATTTATTTTTCAAATTTGTCGGACCTCTAACCCTTTAAACTCGTAAGGCTAGTCATTTCCTAGCTTGCATAAAGAAAGGATTCGGGGAAAAGCTTTAAAGATGTAAGCCCCTTCAAAATAACATCTTGAATGAGACATCCTTATCATACGACTAGTGAGCAATGTTACCGCAGGGTTCAAGCATGTTAAAAAATAAACCCTCCATGAGCAGTTTTAGCGCATAGTTCAAGCTCGTTAAAAAATAAACATAAGTCATGAGCAAATGTTTCCCCCAACATTTAAGCTCATTAAAAAATGAACCAGTAAATAACCATCGTGAATGCCTTATCGCTAGCTTTTGAGCCTTGGTTGTGTTCTCATCATCACCTCCACTCGGTTTTTAGCCGATCATTCACCCCCATATGATTGTTTACCCCTTCGAGGAACATCTGCGAAGAGTGATT